>NQII01004666.1:149105-194066 GCA_002778355.1 Clitarchus hookeri
GGGGGGGGGGGGCATTCTCTGCCTGTTCTACCCTTTTGTTTCCATCATTGTTTAAGAAGGAACTTTGCTTGTTCTATTGACATTTTGAGGCAGTGGGAAAGCATCAAGAGCTATTAAATAGATAGAATTTTATGGAAAAAGGATTAGATATCCATTACTAACTTCTTTCAGAAGAAATCAATTTTTTTTTTTAAATATGTAACACTACTAAATTTTACTTTTACTGCGCAGTTTAAGTGCTTTAATTTTGCCGCTCCTGTGTGTAAACAGTTCACCACGCGTTGTTCTAACCGCCCTCTTTCTTTACACACAAGCCATTAAAAGGAAAATATGTATGTGATTTAATAATGCAGCTGTCATGTGTGTAGAAGTTACCAGAAAATGTGACTACAGTTCACATGTGTTTAAAACTGCTCTATTTCTTCTCTTTAAAAAAGCCATTAAGGCAGAGAGAGAGAGAGATATATATATATATATATATAGACACACACACTTTAAAAATGCAGCTGCTGTGCTTTAAAAAAAAACTAAATATGAAACAAACAGTGCCCAAAACATGTTTTACTTAATCACAATTTCCCAGCCTCCAAAGTGTGATACAGTAAGATGGTGTTATTACAAGTAACAAAATAAAAGACTATCTCTCTGAATAGCTATAGAAATCTGCTCTCTTAATGCATCACATTTTCCTGTGGTTATACAATTGTAATACCCAATGGTAAGAACACAGAAATCCAAAGATGATATTTAATAATGAGTGTGAATATCTTGTATTGGATTTTTTTTTGTTTACAGTGTTGTAATGTTTTCTACTGTTATTGTATGTTGTTTAGTACTAACCTTAAAGCTGGTTTTTTTTTTTACAAGGAAACGTTGTTCTGAATCAGTCAAAGTTTGCCACATTGTAATCACAGCACGTTTACCAAATAAAATAGATTTACATTTAACAAACACTTTCCTTTTTTCTCTCCTGTGACAGTATGTTTTAAAATGGCATTTGCAAAAGATGTTCTATTGAGGTGATACAGCATTTCACTTTTTCCAGTGTTTTCACGCCATCTACTAACTTATTTACACTTGTGGAGTACAACTTTAAAGTGAAGATGTCTACCTATTAAAATATTACTATTTTATTTAATGTAAAACCTTTTTCACCGTGGCAAAGGTAAAAGCAGGCTGTAACGTCTGCTACACGTTACGCCTGTGTGTGATAACAGTCCCAATTTCTTATTAATTAAGCCTAATTCAGTAATTGATCCTGCACAACTGTGGTATCAATTTGCTCCAAATCCACTACCAAATACACTACATTTATATTTTATAAATTAAAAAAATATATGTCTTCTTTCCTGGTGTGAAAGGCCAGGCGTCATAGCGCACTGTATGTTAGGCCTGTGTGTGATGCTGCAATTCAATTTTTCATTAATTTTGACTCATGTTGTTGCTTCTGCACAACTGAGGTATCATTTTGCTCAAAATACATCCCTTTAATAAACACTTCTATATTTTTGACAATGAATTCGCCTAATTTTTACATTACAGATGCTAAATTTGTAGTCGCTCATCGCAGCTACAAGTGATGAACATGGTTCTCAAAAGTACTCTCTACCAGTTCACATAGTTAATACTGTAGTTTGTGTACATATACTTGCACCTGTCACATTTTGATAAACAAAGGGCATACAGGACTAAAACACTGGAACATTTGCACACATTTTTACTGACTCAAATCCATTAATTAACGTTAATTTAAACTCATATCAGCATAAATTCTATCAGCACTCAATATGTGCACAACTAAACATAATTTTTTTTTTTTAAACTTTAAACTAACCACTTTCATTAGCTGTTTCAATACTGAGAATCTTGAACATCTGGACCTTGAGGTCATATGGGAGCAGTTCTGTGCGCATATCGTCCTTGTACGGATCGCTGTTGGCACCAGACGTGCGCAATGCAAGCTCGAGAAGAGGTGCCAGCCTGTTTGACTGAACAGAATCAACATTCTGACACAGTTCAGCTTCGCAACAGTCCATGAACTGCACAATGAAATCACCTTGATCCAGGAGGAAATAGTGCTTCACAGACCTAGAAATTACAACAAAAAAAACAGTAGTTAACATTATGTTCTATAATTCAACATTTGCAATCTTTTCTACTTCAAGGTTGTAAAATTCCCTGCTCTGCTACTTTAAGCCTGTTTCTAAACTAATATGCTCTTACTTCAAGGGACCGGAATTTTTACTGTTTATAAAAATTAGGTTTGTATTACAGATTTTTGCGATAATGATATAACACTGATTAGAATATTAGAAAAAAAGACATTCTTATCACTAACATGACTTCCTGAACATCTGAACCTTGAGGTCATATGGGAGCAGTTCTATTTCAAACAGTGACGCTGAGGGACTGGACTTAGCATTGAGGATTCAGCCAAATGTTGAAAATAAAATTCTTACTAAAAGAAAAAATCAATCAAAAATAACAGACTTTTTTAAGTGTTACTTTCTGTCATAAATTGTATTGTTTCATAAATATTTTTAATTGTTTATATACATTTTTAAGATAATTTACGTATGTAACACTACATACAGTAGTTGTTTTCTGTGCTCCGTGTTGTGAAATAAATTGCCTTTTGCACGTAAATATGTACATAATTCATTATTTACCTATGGCACATCAAGTAAGTAAGTAAGTAAGTAAGTAAGTAAGTAAGTAAGTAAGTAAGTAAGTAAGTAAGTAAGTAAGTAAGTAAGTAAGTAAGTAAGTAAGTAAGTAAGTAAGTAAGTAAGTAAGTAAGTAAGTAAGTAAGTAAGTAAGTAAGTAAGTAAGTAAGTAAGTAAGTAAGTAAGTAAGTAAGTAAGTAAGTAAGTAAGTAAGTAAGTAAGTAAGTAAGTAAGTAAGTAAGTAAGTAAGTAAGTAAGTAAGTAAGTAAGTAAGTAAGTAAGTAAGTACGTAAGTAAGTAAGTAAGTAAGTATGTATGTATGTATGTATGTACGTATGTACGTATGTATGTACGTATGTATGTACAATTTAAAACATTATTTTCANGTAAGTAAGTAAGTAAGTAAGTAAGTAAGTAAGTAAGTAAGTAAGTAAGTATGTATGTATGTATGTATGTATGTACGTATGTACGTATGTATGTACGTATGTATGTACAATTTAAAACATTATTTTCATTTTTCTCCCAAAAGCGGACACTTCTATATAGCGGACAATATTTCATTCCCCAAGGGTGTCCGTTATAGGGAAGTTTCACTGTAGCACTGTTAGTTGCCATCTAACACTGTGTGCCATGTTTTCCAGCCTTCGCAGATCACATGTTATGAATGTTTAGATATGGCTATCACATTGGCAGAATACAAATGAGTGCTTCTGTTAAAATAATATACGAATATCTGGAAAACTTTTACATAGTTTTTACAACATACAATATAAAATGTTACATTTGCACAACAATTTTACAGAAAGTAGGAAGCATATTTAATTACGTTATTTAATCACATAGTACTTACACTCAAATACATATACAGGTGTTGAAAATCAACATTTCAGGTAAGAAAGTATTGCACACGTATATTTATTTGTGATTTTCTATTAAATATTTGTTAAAAATAACATGTTTAGCAATTAAATCTATTATCTTTCCACCAAAATTATTTTTCTTAATTGTCTTGTAACTTTGGAATGGAACCCCTCTTATTACATGTGTATATATGATTCAACTTTCATAACATTTCCAGGAACACATTATGTATGAAAGTAGAGGACTGCCTGTAGTGTCACATTTAAGAGGTATCATAATTCCATTTGTCCTGCTGAACAGGAGGTGATAAGGTGATATGAATGGCAAGCATGTGTGACGCATGCATAAACCACATACTTACAATATGAATGAAAGCCGGACTACACTACTCTGCCTTAAGGGTGTTGATCATGGAAAAATTCTTTAAATACTGTTCATCTATTATTTATAAGCACTATTTCCTCGCACAATAAAATGATAGACTTTTTATTAGCTTGAATTCAAAATCATAATTTTGCTGATTTGGAGATGTACATATAATTAAACCAAACTGACTGTAATGAGATAATTCACAGTGAAAAGAGTTATTTCAAGAAATCTTTAAAATCCTGCTATGGAATTATTTTCTTATTTTTTATTGGTAGCAACCTGTGAATTTTGCTAAGCATACCTTAAAATGAATTAAGACGTGACCTTCGAGTCACTCTTGTTAAATTTTCTGTAAATTTTTCCGTTATTATATTTGTACATCTCAAAAACACTAAAATTGTGATTTTGAGATGCTGCAATGCAAAAACTTTGTGCTGTACATTTTTTATGCTAGGAAAGTGTATTTACATGTAATGCCTACAAGTTTAACCGTATTTTGTACAAATATAAAATACCAAATTTTTTGGTGACCAACATCCTTATAGCCTGGGATGCCAAATATATGTAAAACAATTGGTATTGTCTAAGGCTGAGCACCTACAGTAAAACTCGCTCAAGAAGTTTTTGATGGGACCAGCTAGAAATAACTTTTTAGTAGAGCAAAACATCTCTCCTGGGAAAAGAAAAATATTCTCTTCATTGCATTACCCATAAATTTTCTAATGCAAATATTATATGATGAAAAACAGGCCTACATAACAACTAAAAGTTTAAGTGTCTCTGTGAAACTAGCCATTGTAAAGTATGTACGTACGTACAAAAATAAATATCCCAGCAATAAATGCCAACCTCGGCACACGCAGTGTAACCGCAATAACAAGTATGGGCTACACAAAACATTTGCTATAGTGATTTGGAATGTACTGGTATATTCTATATTAAATAGACAGTTATATACCACTAGTTTAAAACAAATTCCTTTTTGTGTTTCNGGAATGTACTGGTATATTCTATATTAAATAGACAGTTATATACCACTAGTTTAAAACAAATTCCTTTTTGTGTTTGACTCACAATAATACATCATCTCTTTTCCCACGAGTTGGAACTTGAAACACATGTAAATGTTATACACTATTCACTCCCCCCTCTTGAGCATGGTTGGCTACTGTCCTTNAGTTGGAACTTGAAACACATGTAAATGTTATACACTATTCACTCCCCCCTCTTGAGCATGGTTGGCTACTGTCCTTTTGCGAGGGCGGAGTTGCATTCAGAGAACGAAAGAGAGGTGAGCATAAGTACCGATTGAACGGATAGCTAGAAGATGGGTGGTAGCGACCAAGAAAGGAGAAGTGCCCAAGCAAAACTGAGGGAGATGTACAGCAAAGGAAAGAGAAAGTGGATTTTATACTCATCATAGCAGTTGGTTCTTCGACATTGTTCACATATAAAACATGGNGCAAAGGAAAGAGAAAGTGGATTTTATACTCATCATAGCAGTTGGTTCTTCGACATTGTTCACATATAAAACATGGACAGATAAAGACTGCTGTTCTCAGAAACAACAATGCCGGCAATTAAACTGTGAGATCAGATTTACAGACAGTATCATGCAAATGGTTCAGGCAGTTGTAATGAGTGTTTATGTTCGATCTTCGCTATGTGTATGTTTTAATAAATATATACTTTTTTTTTTTCAATTATTAGTGATTATTGCTTGTTCTAATTTTAATGACCTTCACACGAATGATGGTCATGTGTGGAAAATGCCACTCTCAGAAGTTCTACCTTGTATTTCACGGTCAACTTGTGAGTTTCCATGCGCATAACAACATTCAGAAAACACACAGTGCCTATGAAGTGAGAATACTACNGCCACTCTCAGAAGTTCTACCTTGTATTTCACGGTCAACTTGTGAGTTTCCATGCGCATAACAACATTCAGAAAACACACAGTGCCTATGAAGTGAGAATACTACATGAAATGATGCTATGCTAATGTTGAGTGTTGTTGTTGTTGTTGTTGTTGTTGTTGTTGTTGGCATTCCTAACTCCTTTGCAATTGCCACTCATGGTTCTTACCTTGGAATTCGAATCACCTTTGTCTATAATTAATGTCAAGCTTTCCTTTGATGGGAAATGTACATAGCTTTATTCCAGCATTATTCGAAGTCACAATACCAGCAACACATGTCAAAGAAAACTGACCAAATGCACAATTTACATTGTTAATTACAACAAGTGGGAAAACGTGGCTCTGTAGTCGGTGCTGCCGCTGGAAGTATGCTCAGGAGTTGAACATGAAGGCAGATGAGAATACCCAAAGTGATACATGAGCTGATAGCATTACCCCCTGGCTGCACAAGAGAGGGAGGGCACAAACACATCCAAGCAACTACTCCCCGCTACANGAGCTGATAGCATTACCCCCTGGCTGCACAAGAGAGGGAGGGCACAAACACATCCAAGCAACTACTCCCCGCTACATCAGGCGTGTCGGGGGAGGATGCCGGGTCGCAGCCGAATGCACGCAGGCACGTCTGAAGACTACACTACATTCTGGGAATGACATTCGTGCAGCAACTACACAGCAAATCAAAACACACATCCTATGGAGAAAATGGCAGGACCAGAACACTTGTACGCTATATCTGGGAGAAACATGTTACGTGGGAACGACTTAAGTGAGTTTTACAATATGATTATCCCCACCCATTCCACACTTACCACAGGACTTCTAAACCACTAGAGTGTTGAAAATTTTTTAAACAATTGACACTAACCGTAACCTTCCCAGGAGATCATTCTCTTCCATTAGAAGCTGCAGTAAAGTCTTACTGGCAAATAAATATGCACTGTTTATAGCCTCAATATACCGTCGCTCTTTGATGGTGTACACAATGTTCAAATCCTGAGGCATCTTGACGTTTTTTCCTGAACATAAAAAAGATAGTTTTGTACATGTGTATATTCTGTTTATAAAAATGTTTAAATTGAAATAAACAGATAAACTGGCTGGATTATTACCACACTGTCGAATAACATTCAGATATTTCCCAGTACGCAAAATGGATTTGGAAACCACATCCAAAAAGACTGGGATTCTCTCCTTTCGGATCGTGTAGCGCTTCTCCCAATAGTCTGCTGAGTAATCCACCGGTGGCATGTCTTCCTTCTGAATTATCTCATTGTCTTCAACCAAAAACTGCATAAAAGTCAATGTTACGACATCAAAATACAAAGAGACGCTTTAATACCAGTAAAGTTATAAATCAAGCTTCTCCCTCAAAATATTCTGCATTTTCCAAATTTNTACAAAGAGACGCTTTAATACCAGTAAAGTTATAAATCAAGCTTCTCCCTCAAAATATTCTGCATTTTCCAAATTGCCATCTAAAATAAATGCTCCTCCTACAGTAAGGAAGATGGAAAGAAATTTTTTGATGATGCACTCTTACAACTTTCAAATAAATGTACACACAAAATTAATTAATCATAAAAATTTTTGCATACAAATACTATTTTGTAAGATTTAATATTCAATATTAATAATACAAAATAATTTCANTAATATTCAATATTAATAATACAAAATAATTTTATTTGCAATCTGTATAAACCTTTTCAAATTTCTAGTGGGATAAAGTGTAAGCTGGAAAATAATGCAACATTCCACGTAATAACATGACGCTGATTAACATATATATAGTATATCTTTCATGCAATTTATGAAGAGTTTCAACAAGATCATCTGCAACCATAAAGTCTGCAAAATGAAATTATGTGGTTTCAAGAATACAACACAAAGTTTAAGAAAATAATTAACGTCAAAGCAGTTTTACGAAATATTTTCCAAATGAAAGGAACTACATTTCTGCATTTCTACATTTCACTATAGAAAAACTAACAAGACTTTTTTAAAGGATTACAAATTTTCCCATTTGCATATTGCTGGACAGAGAAATTGAAATACTTTGAAGGAGATATCCGTGGCATATGATTCAAGATTTAAAATGGAGTGCGCACTTCTTTGGAGGCAATGCAGGCGGACATTTGAGGAAGCGTAGAATTGCAGAGAGCGCAAATACTGTCCGTTGGCCTATTCCACAATTCTTCCTTGAAGTGCCGACTGAGTTCTTCAATTGTCTGGGCTGGTTACGAGTGCTTGAGGAGGCAGCATTCAAGCTGGTCCCATACACGCTCAACTGGTGACAGGTCCAGTTACATGATGACAGTGGTACGTGGATGTTTAGAGTAAATGCCAGATACACACTTTTGAAAGAATAATAATCAGCGAGCAGAAGTGCACAAACTTACTGCGACGCCATCTTGAAGCCCATGGGGTCGTCTTCTTTGTGGAGATGGGGACTACTTGAGTACGTATCCGTCCGCGAAATTATGAAAACGGAGGTCTGTANGGGTCGTCTTCTTTGTGGAGATGGGGACTACTTGAGTACGTATCCGTCCGCGAAATTATGAAAACGGAGGTCTGTACATATATTTACGCAGAGTTTTCTCTGAACAACGCACAACATTCCGCCTGCTGAGACAGAACGAGGTCTCGAACTCAAGTCGTGGAACACAAAACAGAGGTCACTATGTACAGCACTAAGGCCACATACAGAACGTGGATGCACTGCGAGATGATACAGTTTCTGTATTCACCAATCTAACTGCCCCTTTTCCGTGCATATTTCTGCCACTTGGGCAACTCCATCACTCCGTGGATGCAGTCCGGTTACTCTGGCTGAACACCAGCCCAGGGGTGGTACACGCTCTTCACCCACATCTCCCACATTAAGTCCTGGTTTCAGGAGTTTGCAACTTCCCAAAAGGTTGTAACTGTTGCAAGTATTCACTGTACCATCTTTTCCAGAACTGGTAGGCAAGAGAACACACCATTTTCCACCTCCTGGACAAACAGAGAGTACTTTCACCCTCTTCACGTGATACAGGGGCAGCAACAAGAAGTCTACCAATAAGGAAAATTACATGGGTCAGACAACTTTTGAGTGAGAGGTCTTGAGTTCCAAACAGCCTCAACTCGAGTACACAGGGTCATTGGTTCTTCTAAGAGCAGGATATGGCTGCCAATGACTCGCCTGAGATGATACTTTGCTAACTTTACCGCTGCTTCCCACAACCCTCCCTGATGAGGTCTTGCAGGAGGGAGAAAGCGAAAAACTATGTAGCTGCCTTGAAGCACCCACGATGTTTGCCCCACATTCAGAATAGAGATCGGTACACAAGCATCTGCGAGAGACAAAACGAGTGAGGGCGGCAAAGAAACTAGCACACGTTAGGTCAGTAACAACCTCTATGTCAATGGCTTTAGTAAAGAAACAGACAAAAAAAATATATATATATAAAGTATACCTTCTGGGCAAAGTGACGGTGTAGATTGTTGAGTCATATGGTGATGGGCCCTGCATAGTCAACTCCACTGATCTCAAAAACCCCAGCAGAAGTGACATGCTCTGAAGGCAGATTTCCTATCAGCAGTGGAAAGTTCACTAGTTGATGGTAGGGAAACAANCAGCAGAAGTGACATGCTCTGAAGGCAGATTTCCTATCAGCAGTGGAAAGTTCACTAGTTGATGGTAGGGAAACACAGCACACACCTAAAGACTTTGGATTCAGACCAACAAACAAGATGAAATAATCCAGAATTCCTGTTTTCAAATGTGCTTGATGAAACACATTATGTATGCCATGATACAAACAAATTTAGGCCATGATGAAATTTGTTTCTTCTGGAGCTTCATGTGTACTTAGCAGAGCAAGATGTGTTCGCTGGAGCAATGGAATACTGTCTGTGGGTTGATTTAGAGCCGACACTGACCACTGGTTAGGTGTGTTACCTAGTCTTTGAGGGTCATGCAACCAACAGTCCTGCGAAAGAAATTCATGGCGAAGACTGCCCCCAGAGGCACAATCGGATAGATAGTCCTTGGAACTTACACAATTCCAAAATTTGGGACAAACCAGGTCGTAATGTTGAGAAACCCTATTTACAACAACAGAGTGGCTAGCATTACCCTCGACAGATTCCCTGACATTACCCTGACTTTTCCATGTATCTGTTACATCCTAATCAATATTCATGGCAAAAATTAAAAATATTTCAATGTATATTATTTTTAAATTACACGTTTTTTATTGGTGGCATTACAATAGCCTTCCTTTATACATATTTTCCTACATAGTAACAAATATTTAAAAAATACTAAAAAAGTGTGTATAAAGATGGCACATGGGAAAAGGTGACACAGGTTAAATACTAGCTTTCTCAAAAAACAAGAGACAATACAATGCATAAATTCAATGAGATGCACTAAACATATATAAATTATTATTTTGGTAAATACTTTATTCACAAAATCTTACACTTGCATTAAAAATAATATTTTTTGCTATGCCACTTCTTGTTGTACCAGCAAAAAACAGTTCAAACAAAAAAAAAATGTATGATAGTAGTTATGATTACGCACACAGCAATAAAATTGTCCCCAGGCTTATAAATTTTTCTACAAAGGTGGAATAAACTAAAGTTAACAGTAGGATTTATGAGTAGGCATGTTGCAGAAGAGCTAGAATCCAAGATTTATTTCCTTATTAAATACATTTATACCATTTTTATATAATTTCCCTGACCTCGCACAAATTTCCCTGATATTTACCTGACTTTATCACAAATGTAAAATTCCCTGACTCTTCCTGGTTTTCACTGTTTTCCCAAATGCTAGCTAGCCACCCTGAACAAACATCTTCCAACAAGTACAACTGGGTTTTAATCCAGCCAAGAGCAACGCTCAAGTCAGTCCAAGCTTGAACAGCAGTGACATTCTTCAAGCACTGAGTCAGAAAAGTGTGGCAGAGATAAACCAGTTTTGGAAGCAGGTGGACACCACACAAAGCTCTATCTCCCAAAACTGNGTCAGAAAAGTGTGGCAGAGATAAACCAGTTTTGGAAGCAGGTGGACACCACACAAAGCTCTATCTCCCAAAACTGTTTCAGTACAGAATCCACGGAATCTTCCATTCCCTTCCAACATGGTGACCAACCCCTGATCGGGGTTCACCCAGGACTCGGAGTACTCTACAAACAACATCCATCAAAATTTTGATTCCAATAATACGGGCCTGTGTTCACCAAGCTCAAAATGCCCACTCAGACAGACACGTGCATAAATGTCTGCACCTAACAATATATCATCAAGGGCAGGCTTGTCGAAATGAAGGCCTACCAGTGGAAGGGCACCCAGTTGTGTGCGAACAGAGAGATCCACTGTTGCCTGTAGGCAAATTATTGGTGATTTTAGGCAATACACCCTGAGAGAGGCCACAAAACCCTTTTCCAATTTTATGCACTGGTGATGAAAGCAACCATGCTGAAGCTTCTGAAATTAAAGATCCCAGGGCTGCACTATCAAGGAAGCTACGCATAACGTGAGGTTGACTGTCATCTCCATAAACTTTGATGAGGACTGTAGACAACATAATTGAAGTGCAATCATGGGCAGACACACCTACAAATTGTTAAATGGTAGCATCAATATTGGGAGAACATTGCTTGAGGATTTGACACGCCATTTGGTTTGGCAATAATGTGGAGCAAAGTATGATGCTTCTATTTGCATNGTGGAGCAAAGTATGATGCTTCTATTTGCATCGAAAACAAGTGTAAGATGATGTACAGGATGCTACTACATGGGTTGTCCCAAGGCAGTTGAATCATAATTTCTTATTACTGATGCGTGACGCTTATTCCGACTATAATAAACACGACATCGCCATATCTAGAAGTGTCTTCACGTCATTCCAGGCTGGGTTCGAACCCTCAAACAACTTGCTACGAGTGCCTACAAATACGCCCCTTGTTGCGGGGGCACCCACGGACACGTCAGCCAGGATTGTTCGCCCTGATGTCAAGATGTCGCACCAACCCCCCGACTTGTAAAGGAAGCTGGCCCAGCGGCCGAGATCACATTACAGAGCCACCTACTTCAGCCACGAGCCAAGGGTTGTCGCCAGAGAGCGCAGCTCCACTGAGAGGCGGAGCTCATTACCGCCTGCACCCCAGACGAGCCTGTAGGCAGGTAGAACCTATGGCCTTGCACCGCAGAGGAACGTCAGGTGTTCTCCAGATCCTGCAGCTCGCTCCACCACCTCGTGTGCTGGGGCTCTCCGCTGATACCAACGACTTCATGACCTTTCAGAAGCTCTACCAGGACTTCATCAGCTACCCCAGAAGAAGTCTTTGAACCCCTTGAACTGACAAACACCTTTCTCGTAACTGCAACCACACTACTCTTCCGCTAGTGGCCCTCGGCGTCCCTTGTGGACAACGGCATTAAGATAGTTAGGGACAGTTGGTGTAATAGCTACCTAGCCGCATCTACTTTGTTCAGGTCAGACCCAGGTTCCCTTCACCTGGTTTACGTAGTTTACTTCCGGTCAGTTCTTGGTTAGTTAGGAGGTAGTACGGGTCACCGTGTTTATTAGTCACGGAATAAATGTGTTTTCTCTCAAACTTCTGCGTACTTGTTTCTAGGGGTGACTGATTTTATCCTATGTAGACATCAGTCCGCCAGAGTAAAGTAGGAGACCACGTATTTGACAAACCCCATCATCGAACTTAGTGTAGGACTGTGGACTCCTTTAACCAGGCGCACGTACATCATAAACACACCCAGTTGATGGCCACCCGTACTGTGTACCTGGTGCGCAGAAAGGTAGAGCCACAACCACTAGCAACACAATCCACAAGGTGGCCAGTCAGCCAGCCCAGCCTTCACTCCATCTACCACTCTGAACTGTCGCCGGAGGGAGTGCTAGACTGGTTCTGGAGGTCTGCCCACCTTTGGCCACACACCCAACGTCGTTGTCGGACACTAAGAGTAAACCCACCTCTCCAACCACTGCGCCTTGTGTCGCCGGTTGGAGTAGACAGATACGGCTTAGCTCGGCTTCGGCTCTGCACCTAGCTAGGGATTACCGTCGCCTGCTTCCCCCTGACGAGGCCCACACATGAACCTACCTTTATGCCATACACCCAGAGGAGTGGTATTAAGTGGCAAAAAAAGAAGGCAGCTACGGCCTCCAAAGCCAACAAGAGCTGCAACCCAGCCCCAACTGCACTTTGCCGCACAAACCCCCCCCGGAACGAGCTCAAGTTGCCCGCCAGCTGAAGAAGCCTCACCTCCCAGCTCCCTCCCACTCCCTCTTTCAGTCCCCGATCAAGACAGCTGGGCGACCGCACCCAATCGTGGCAGACTTCCGCAGAGACCGGCACATTCCGCTAGGGATTGCTAATCCCTGGTTCCAGTGCTGCCAGACCAGCAGCCCTCCCCTGGCTCACCGCAGCACCGCCAGCCGCAGCAGCACCGCCGCTCCAGGTCGGGGCACCAGCTCCAGTCAACCAACCATCATTATGCATCATTACAAAAAGTTTTTGTCTGTCAGTTGGTGAAGCATTAGAAAACTTGGGGCACTTGTAAATAGAATGAGAAACAAACATTGACTTGGATTGCTGTCACATTATTGTGCTTGTTTCATAATATACCTTTGTGAGAAAAATTGAGTGCTGTTACCGCTGCTCTTTATTCCCACATCCATGGCACAATCTATGTTCGTTCCCCTCACTTGTAAGAAATCAATGAACTCAGTAACCTTAGGTAATGTGTCAGCACTTGCCTTACGCGAGTTTTCGAACTTGGTACATCCAATTTCCCAATCAAAACAGTTAATAATAATGGATTTTGTTCGGTTATATTGTAGCCTACTGCCACCAAGCCGGAGCATTCTCATTATAGATATTTACAAAATGCATGTCTGAGTTGCGATTTGCAGAGTTGACAGGTGTCGTCTTAAAATGTGGCACGTTTTGAAATAACTTTTGGTAAAGTCTGTGAAAACTGTTTTTGAATATGATTTATATATCCTGTTTCCTTTCCTATTTTAATTAATGCAGTAAATAATACTTTCATTCTCCATTTGAGCAACTTAAGGTTTATTTATTGAGTTCTATTTGTGCAGTATTTATTTATGACATATAATAAGTAATGGTTTTTATATTTGATTTAGATGTTTTTCAAAGCTTGCGTGGTGTTTTATTTATGTATGTCTGTTTATTTTATCATTCCACATTTTTGGAAATTCACCAGTGCATTCACCAATGTATACAGAACGTGCGGAAACTAATGTCTTGGTCGAGTTTGCAGTTTAATCTATGTATCCACCAGTTCAACGCGCCTGAAATATCAGTGGACCGATGAATTTTCAAACACAACTTCACAAATACATA
The DNA here is from genome assembly GCA_002778355.1 of Clitarchus hookeri. Lineage (NCBI taxonomy): Eukaryota > Metazoa > Arthropoda > Insecta > Phasmatodea > Phasmatidae > Clitarchus > Clitarchus hookeri. The sequence goes on from NQII01004666.1 coordinate 163,311, forward strand.
CGTAAATAAATCAGTTGTGAACGTTAAAATCAAAGAAATGCTAATGGCTACATTTTATTGCAATGGGAAAAATTTAGTGCCTTGAAATGTGCACAAACATTGCAGAAAGATGTGAGAATTAATTTGTATTTTATAAAGAAAGAGCATGTTTATTAGAAAATACGTTAACAGCGTTTAATATGGGTTTTCTATATTATAAAGTTATTTTGTATCTACAAATTTATTTATTTGCATTCGTAACAAAATATGCATAAACAGCCTGATGATTGGAAATTCTCTCAATTGGTGCACACCAGAACATTCACCCCTGGTGGTTCTATTGGTGAATTTCTGAAAACACTTATTTTTTGACGCTATTTTACAGTTGAAATACTTTTTTCATTACTTTGGTTTCAGTTCAATTCTTTTTCTGCTTTGAAAGTTACATTGATAATCTTGCTGGTCGCTTGCCAACCTGTGTTTCAGTGCTGCGATTGCAGCATTGTAAATTCCTTCATTTGTTGCCTCTTTGTTGTGCATTTCTCACTCACTTCCCTACAGATGCAGTTCAGCAAGTTTCTCAGTGTATCCCTGCCGCTCGCTCACCTCAAGATTTTACCAACAATATGGTTTTCTGTTCACGAGATATTTGCCCCCACTTCTGTGTGTCTAGGCATAATTCATCTCATTCGGACAACCCACGTCATCTATCGGCAAGAATCTAGGCATTTTGTTTGTCTTTTGTTTCGCTCTTCTGTGTGCTGCATGAACTTCGCTTCACACACTTTCTGTTTTCAGCCATGAAGTCAAGATGGCGTTTGGCCATCATGCTCCCGTGACTTCGGAACTTGATACGGAGACTTTGATTTTATACTCTTTGCTTCTGAAGCAATGTAGTGTTGAGTGTTTTTCAATTGTTTATTTTTTTGTAGTGTGTGGTCTAGTTGGTTTTTGTTTGGCAAGTTACACAAACATGTAGTTTGGTTTCGATTTCCATCTGTTTCTCTCATTGTGAGTACAGTCTTCAAATAACCATTACCCCTTCTTCTTATCAAAATATTTTAATACCTTGATTTTAATTATTTCTTTGCACTCTCTGCTGTAGAGAGAGTCCTCGTATTCTATGTAATTAACGTATTTGATGTAATTGGCCTATGAGATTGGAAATTTCAAGTCCATGTTTACTGCGAGATTCTGATTTCCTTCTCCCATGTGTAGTTACCACTGCATGGCATAGCAGCTCTATTTTCCGTGAATGTGTTCGCCGGACTTTAGCTAAGTGAAAAAAGGATTCAACCCAATAGAGCTGGAATCAAAAAACAGCTCTAAAAATGTACAGTTCACCATTTTACTTAGCATATTAACATTTTTCACATATCAATCACAAAATTGTTCAAAAGAAGATGGCAGCCAATGCAGCGCTGTCAATTGCCAACGACTAAGGAAGGGAGTGGAGCGGTGATGGTGCAAAGTTATGTCAGTTTGAAACAAGCAATTACGTGCACTGCTGAGTTTTTGCAAACATTCTGGTAGCAAGAGGGTGACATTTTACAACAGGGCAATGCCAGATTCAAAATTTCCTAACACTGAAAAATTAAATTTACACAAAAACATACTTTCTTTTTAATTGAGCTTATTAATGTCCCTGCCCTTTTGCACTGAGTAACATAATCCAGAATAGCAGGGGGAAAGAGGGGGTTATAAACATAAACTTACAAATAAAAATGGCACATGCAACCATAGTTTACCCATCACCAATGTAGAATCTTGCAGTCCAAAGATAACATTTTGGTAACTTGATCACAGATATTACTGCAAAATCTAAATCTTTCGCTCCAGTGTACACATCGTCTGTGGTTTCTCAGTTATCCACGTCACTCTTCCTGCCTCGCCACAGACACAAAACCTCAGCGTGCAAGGTCACCATGAACTCCGTCACATAAAGGCTAACTACAACTTGTCATAAGGGGCTATATAAGTGTGAAGTAATAGTGCTTACCTCTGCGTATGGATCACAAATAACTCCTTTACAAATCCACTTCTCCAGTATTTCCATATATGGGACAGATGCTGACTGAATAAGGTAGAAACAGAGGTCTTGACCTTTGCTATCACCAATGTAATTTGATGTCTGCTCATGAAGAAGACTAAGAACATTTCCACCTGTCGCTTGTGCCTGTAACAAACCCAAACAACATTAATGTGAAAAATTTAATGAGAAACTAATTTGTTACACTTTGACAGACATAAACTTTTATTGCAATCTTGCTTTATATAGATTTTTTCTTATGGCAAAGGTAAATGGGTTATGTAGTTAATTATAAAATTATATTCTTACAACAAATAACCTACCATATTTACCCAAACATAATACAATGTCTTATTCCATTTTTCACTTTTAAAAAGTTGAAGTTTGTGTTATTTTTACACAGTGAAACTTGTGAGGTCAATGTTTTTGCTCGAGTAGCAGCAAAAGAGAGTAATTTTTTTTTACTCAAAATCACTCATTAAATTACAAACCATCTTAAAAACCATTTNGTTTTACTGAATATCATTCATTAAATTACAAACCATCTCAAAAACCATTTTTTTTCCGCTGGATATCATTCATTAAATTACACTCCATCTTAAAAAAAACATTAACAGGTCGTACCTTTTATTTAGAATAATATAGGGGTGGAAAAATAAATATGACCTTCATTATATTTTTTAATGCATTTAAAGTGTAGTATACTGTCCTTTTGTTAACTGCAAAGAATTTGATCACATTAAACCCTTACTTAACAGTCAAGAAAGGTATTCCTACTCAATCACATGTACAAGAATTTGTAGAAATCTAAAAAATTTTCCTGTGGGCCAAAGTAAAAAATTGGGGGTGGTCTTATTTTGAGGTCATCCAATATCAAATAGTAATTACCTATCAAATATTACACGAACGTTAGAAACTTTTAAACACCCTAACATAAATTCTTTCTGGATGCCGAGTCATTTTTTAAAAATAACCTGTAAATGATTCACTCTACCATGTTGTTTCTGTTGGCAGTGTCCGCAAGAATTTTCATGCTGAGCANTTGTGTTATTTTTACACAGTGAAACTTGTGAGGTCAATGTTTTTGCTCGAGTAGCAGCAAAAGAGAGTAATTTTTTTTTACTCAAAATCACTCATTAAATTACAAACCATCTTAAAAACCATTTTTTTTCTGCTGGATATCATTCATTAAATTACACTCCATCTTAAAAAAAACATTAACAGGTCGTACCTTTTATTTAGAATAATATAGGGGTGGAAAAATAAATATGACCTTCATTATATTTTTTAATGCATTTAAAGTGTAGTATACTGTCCTTTTGTTAACTGCAAAGAATTTGATCACATTAAACCCTTACTTAACAGTCAAGAAAGGTATTCCTACTCAATCACATGTACAGATAATTTGTAGAAATCTAGAAAATTTTCCTGTGGGCCAAAGTAAAAAATTGGGGGTGGTCTTATTTTGAGGTCATCCAATATCAAATAGTAATTACCTATCAAATATTACACGAACGTTAGAAACTTTTAAACACCCTAACATAAACTCTTTCTGGATGCCGAGTCATTTTTTAAAAATAACCTGTAAATGATTCACTCTACCATGTTGTTTCTGTTGGCAGTGTCCGCAAGAATTTTCATGCTGAGCAGCATGGGCTGGATGTAGAACCACATCTTGTGGAGGGTGAAACCTCCTTGCTGCACGAGCGTTTCCAACTGTGCCACCAGGACGAGGTAGTCCCTGATTAGCGCTTTCATAGCCGTTGCCAGGGCCTGGTTCACCTGCCCCCACACAAACATGCTCTTCTCCTCGATGAACCTCGACACCAGCGAGTAGTACGAGGCCAGCTGCAAGATCTGCTCCACCAGCTGGCGCAGCGATGAGTCTGCCAGCAAAGTTTTACGATGCACGATACATTAAAACGGTCAGCACAATTTGTAACGTACAAACAATATGTATATAACGTGTGAATAAATGGTGGATTGTAACACAGGGGTTGCCTGGAGATAAGAAAACTGAGAAGAAAATTCCTACACGAGACATTTTGTATTATGGCCAACCGTTTGGTCACAGTAAGACAGAACTGAAACATCTGTAGCATTTAACAGTAGCTCAATGGGAACACTAAAGTATTTCCACTTTATCAGTGTGCCCATAAATCATAGTAAAATCACAGGTATATAAGCAAGGATACAGACACAAAAAATAAATACTCACTTTGTAACTTCATTCCATTACACTTATACAGTAAATGATCGATTCTAAGATCTTTCATGGGTCCCAGAAAAAGGGTTGTTATTTTGAAGGGGTCGTTTTTGGTAAAACCTTAGCAATTAAATTTTTTTCATGGTGCCCCAGAAAGGGTTGTTTCAAGAGGGTTGCTATTCCAGGAGTCTTAGAAATGAGAGTTGACTGTACTTACATTCCTGCATTTCTTTCTTAGTATTAACAACTGTACTTTTAAATGAATAACTACTAGCACGCCAGATTTAAAAATAAGTCTAAAAAAATGGAGGCTGCCTTAATAATAAAAATAAAGACAAATAAATAAGAGAGCAAGCGCTCTACACATTCACCTGCAATAACATCCACTGTGCAACGAAGCCTTAAAGTTTGACTTCATCACACATCATTACAGGCTTCAACAGTCCCAATCTCTCATCAATGTTTTCTGCTTACCGGGTCTGTCTCGGCAATCCTCAACTACTTTGTGAAAAATTCTTTTAATGACGGAATAAAAGTCACCAACTTCTGGTAGATGCAGTGGTTGGCGCTCGACAGGAAGGTTTTGAGCTGATGAGGAAATGAGCGTGAGCGGAATGCAAGAGCAGTGGAACAGGAGTGCCCTGAGAAACCCGCCGGCCAACAGTCCCACATGCGAAAGTCCTGGTGACTCTGCCAAGTACTGAACCCAATTCGCACTGATGAGAGCCACACAGTATGGCTGCTAAACCATCACAAATCCCTTAATAGATAGCATAACCCACCAGATCAGCTCAGAGTACACGCTGGGAGCGATCAGCTATTTTCCCACAAACATTGGTCGTTCTGCCATCAGGTTCCACGTTCCAACATTTTCGCGACAATGATTTAAGGCTGAAAACAAAAAAGCTGCATGTCTATTTCACACAGTGTAAGTGTTACAACAATGCAAAGATCCACTTCTAACAATTTTCTGATCCGAAAATAATTACACAGAAAATTCCACTTCTCATGCAGTTCAAGCCATATTGATTATTGTAATAATTCATTTATACACATATCCTCTGTCAATTATTACATTTTATAAGGGCTTATCTTTGTATTACAATGTAGTTGTGGATCTAAGAAAAGTAATAGCTCACCTAAAATGCAGATTTCTTGTAGCCTGCAAGATATATGTTCGTGGAAGCTAGTTGGCACCATTAATTAAATAAAAAATCTACAGAGAATTTTACGAAAATATGGTTGAGAGTATTGTATAATAATGGTGGCATAAGGTTGTGTTACAATCCACTTACGTTTTCATTGTAGCGAGTCAAAACGGCAGCATATTGACCATGGGTACATCACTATTTTTGAATAAATAACGCCTCTACAATGCTTGATAACTTACCCAGCCCAGAACACACTTTGAATAAGTAACCCCTGTACAATGCTTGATAACTTACCTAGAACACACTTCAAATAAATAACCCATCTATAATGCTTGATAACTTACCTAGGACACACTTTGAATAAATAACCCCTCTACAATGCTTGATAACTTACCCAGAACACACTTTGAATAAGTAACCCCTGTACAATGCTTGATAACTTACCTAGAACTCACTTTGAATATTTATCATGCACAACTATAGCTTTGTACACATTTATTTGGTTGTTTGTTGTATTAGAGCCAATACGAGTAAGTATTTATTTGCAGGTGTCCAGTAACCTAAGAAATATGGGCGAAAATTTACACTTCAATGAAAATTGGGTAGGTAATTTGATAACTTTTCATCAGTTAAGTTTCACAGTGTGTTCATCCAGGTATAATTACATAAATGTTTGTAGAGGCTTCCAAATTTTATTAGTATAGTTTTTCTTATAATAAAGATACAAGTAACAATTATTATGCATTTATGTGATATAAAGATCACGTGTGTGAATGTGTTTTCAACAAACTTTTAATAAATATTATAATGCTGTCAAAATTTGGAGGGATTCGGTAGAGCTCATGTATTTAGTTATAAATAATAAAGGGCAAGTTTCCCTCTGCGGTTGAGAATTAAAATGTAGATTACTCAATTATTGAATCTAGTGTTTAAGTAGGCATTTCAATACTTAAAAATTGTTACAATAGTTATTAATGCAGTAAAAAAGTTTGAGTTTTGTAATATTTTAACAAACTTAACAACTCGTGTTGTTAACACTGTAAATATCCAACAGGATGTCCACCAAAATTCCATTTTGGAATTCCCTGACTTTTCCCTGTTTTCCAGGCAGAATCTTACCATTTTCAATTACCTATTTTCGGGACCAAAACCTTCCAATACCATATTTTTTTACAGCTGACAGAACAAATACGCTATCAGAGAATTTGAATTAAATTAGACTGCAACAGACCAAGCAAGCAGGGACAATATTTTATTCGCCCTATCATTATTTCTCGTGATACACGCTACTGACTTCACATGAGTACCCCTTACAAACACCCACATACTTTATTTTGTACGTATAGGCCCTATGTCACTTGGCAAAGATGTATTACTGTCAGTTCACAAACTTGAAGATTGGAATTTTAAATTGCATATGCTCATAATTACATCATCCTGTATTCACAAAAACAGTTTTTGCATGGTAGCAATTATTTATTACATTTTCCCTGACCCAGGTGAAAATTCCCTGACGATTCCCTGTGGGTGGACATCCTGTTCAATATACTGTATTTGCTTGGGCAATATTACGAGATATTTTATGCAATGGTATTTCACGTCAGTTCTGCTGCATTTAATGTGAAGCTGGTTAAATTATAAGAAAAATCTAGAAATGTGTGGCATATCCGGAGAAATTTACTTCTTGCTTGACAGACATTACGTTGACAAGCTTTCATCACAAAATAAGAACATGTGAACTAGCTTAGTCAGCCTAATGTTAAAATCCATTCTTAAATACATATAATACTTTCCATAAATTTATATGTAATATCAGAAATGTTATGCAGTATGAAGGCAAAAATACCTGTTCATGTCACTGCCATTCCAACTATTTTTATCCACCTCACGTGACATCACTGATACATGCAATGATATCCACCTCATGGGATATTGTGGATATCATTGATATATTCAATGAAACACACTGTTAGAGAATATCTGCAAATGTTACATGCTCATGAGCAGTTAAGACACCTGCCGTGTTGGCAAAATGGCAATGAGGTGATACCGTCAAATGGAACAGAGCCCAGCCATGCATGACTGGGATGTCGTCAGGACTAATACAGACTGTCTTGAGTAATAGCTGAATACAGAATGGGGAAGAGAGAAGATATCAGTGTATCTGATCATGACCATATGGTGTAAGCCAGATGTATGGGGCAGTCCAACTCTGATGTCGTGCAGGCACTGGGATTTCCGAGGCCCACCACGTCAAGAGTGCACCGTGAGTTTATGGATTTGGGTAATGCCACTGCCATTAGGGATAACTGCCACGGCGTACAATGTATCAATGACAGTGATCCCCGTCAGATAGCTCAGTTGGGAACAGCCGGTAAGACCAACCACGGTATAGCAGATCACTCGCCAATACAATGCCGGACCACAACGACCCGTGAGTTGCCATATCATCCAGAACCATCTTTTCACTATGGGGTAGTAAAGAAGCTGCCGCCCGCCTAGGGTACCTCTACTCACCTCATGTCACATGGCTTAACGATTAACACAGGTGTGAAAACTTGATGTTTGATCAGTCCCAAATATATTATAAAGTAAACAGCAGTAATATTAATTAAATATGTGAGTTTCCATAAAAAGTATATAAGTTAATATTTTCATGCCACTAATTCATGTTCTCTTATTAAACGAAATTGCATTGGAATTCCAAAACACAATGAAATTCAAAGGTATTCATTGCTTGTACATAAGCATTGTAAACAAACATAATCTTTTAAATGTTTTGTCCATAAATTGTTTGAAATAATTCCAATCACCCAAATCCATTGTACACAAAGAATATGAACAGAGCTCATGTTTCCAATGCAAAATATATTAGATTTGGTTTCTGCAGGGTTGTTGCATTAAATTTTTGAAATAATTTTTTAGAAATAAAGAGACAAAAACATTATGATTAAAAATGTTTAATAAATATGTGGCTAATTTTAGAAGCAATATGGTAAGACCAAGTTTTTTATTCAATTTTTACTTCCAAAATATCAAACTTTTTTTACCAACTAAACATTTTTTTCCCAATTAGTATTTAGTAAGTGATGGTTAGTACAATTGGATTTACAATATTTGCTTAGTAGTAATACATTATGCTAATAACCACAAGTTATTAAAAAAGGTATACTAATACAAAATAAACAGAATCCACTTTACAAACAGAAAAAAACAAAAAATATATAGGAGTGAAACAAAAATAGATATTTCCTTTGGTTTAAATATGTACGATGTGTAGGCCAATGTCAGTTACTAACAATTGCTCAGAAGAATAGTTTTTCGTAACGTATTTCTCACAAAAAGATTTTGCTATAAGTTTTTTGTTTGAATATGTTTGATCACAAAACAATGCTTTTTAATACGCCTTCAACTACAGTGGTACAGTCTGATGATGATATAAATGGAGTTCTGTCCATTCATTGGTGTAGCCAAAACTGACCAGTGTTTTTGGTAATGGGTGGTCCGTTCCGAGCACCCAGGAAGCGAATTAAGATATTTGGGCGGCTTCCAACATTGAGGTCTTGAGAGCCGATGATGGTGAAACGAGGTGAGTACAGAGCAATGCTGGAATGCGTGGATGAGGGAAATGGGAGATCCCTGAGAAAACCAGACTAGAGGAATTGCCCGGCATGATTCCCACATGCAAAAATCTGGGAGCAACCTAGCAGGGAATCAAACCCAGTTCAGCTAGGTCTGAGGCAAGTNCATGATTCCCACATGCAAAAATCTGGGAGCAACCTAGCAGGGAATCAAACCCAGTTCAGCTAGGTCTGAGGCAAGTAGTCTGACCACTACACCACCAAGGAGGGAACACCTGAATTTAACATGCAGTGTAGCCAGGGTTAGCTACTAGCATAGATGTATCCAACTGCCCTCTGGTATGGCCAATTCACGGTTTCTTCACACTTTTTGAGCCAAACCTTCAAAAAATTACCCCATGCATACAATGTGTTTGGTCATTTTCTAAATATGTCATGTATCACAAACATTTAATACTCCTGTTAACATAAATATATCTAATTTTTGATTGAATTGAACTTTTACTTATATTTTATATATAAATTATAATTTTTCATTTATAATTAATATGAATAAAAACAGGGATAAAATAGTTGTGTTGGTAATGCCTAAGAAATAGTTTGAATGCAAAATATTATTACACTGAGTGCACACGAATGCAGTGCATTGTCCTTGTGATGTAATTTTCTAGATTTGGTTAACCTTTGTCTGCGTGAGGCGGGCGAATATCCCGGAAGTCGTACTTTAGCAGGGCTGCAGAAAGTTGGAAGTAACAGTGAATGGATTGTACAATTAAAGAAAAAAGTAAAACTAAAAAAATATCATGAGCTTTATTCAGTTTATCACCTTTTTGATGGCTCTAAGTCACAGGGGAGAATATTAGTAGTTTTAAAAACCACTGGAATGGGTGATCCANTTATCACCTTTTTGATGGCTCTAAGTCACAGGGGAGAATATTAGTAGTTTTAAAAACCACTGGAATGGGTGATCCTTTGCATACTGGACCACCCCGTGGTCAAGTCTGTGTGTCCATAGCCAAACGTAAGTATAAAAAATTAATTAAAAAAAGACACTAACAAATAACAACCACTCCTCTCTTGTTGGTTTTGATTCTTTTGAAGCAAAGGAGGTACCAGCAGTCATAAAATATCAACAATAAAATATCAACAATAAAATATCTAACAAATAAAATGGGCAAACAGTTGAGCAGATTATAACCCTAATGAAAATANTAAGTATAAAAAATTAATTAAAAAAAGACACTAACAAATAACAACCACAGGAGAGAACAACCAAAACTAAGAAAAGAAGCAAAGGAGGTACCAGCAGTCATAAAATATCAACAATAAAATATCTAACAAATAAAATGGGCAAACAGTTGAGCAGATTATAACCCTAATGAAAATAAATTGGAGAACAAATATTCTCACCAAAAAAAGGAACAAAAATTCATGTTAAAATAATGTTAAATAAAAACCAAACAGTGTCAATCATTAACAAAAAAAAATTAATCAATTAAATTAGAATANTCATGTTAAAATAATGTTAAATAAAAACCAAACAGTGTCAATCATTAACAAAAAAAAATTAATCAATTAAATTAGAGTATGGACAATAATCACAGAAGCCACCACAGACGTAACATTCAATGTCAATACGAAACAAGCCCAAACACAAAAAAATTAGAAAAATGCAAAAAAGACAACACAAGCATTTCATAATTAGCTAAATAAGGCATATACATACTTTGGAATTGTCTATGTGAAGGTTTACTGTGGAGCAGAAATACAGTACTTGTGGAGACAAGATTATACGGTGAATAGCGATAAAATGTAAATAAAACCAAAATGCACGTTAATAGAGCACGTAACATTGAGATTTAAGTTAAGTCATAAAATAAACGTAAATAAGCAATAATTCTGTATTTTATCAGTAAAATTGTAATTATTTTGTCTAAAAGATTGTTTTTTTGATAATTTTTGTAAGATACTAACCAAAGGGAAAGCACATTGAGCTGATAATAAAACCATAACANTTTTGTCTAAAAGATTGTTTTTTTGATAATTTTTGTAAGATACTAACCAAAGGGAAAGCACATTGAGCTGATAATACAACCGTAAAATCTTGCTCCTACTTATTAGCTACCCAGCATATCAACTATTCAGTACCATAACAGTAACATAACTATTTAAAATATAACTCACCAATACTGGAACTAATATCAAAGCTTCTGTGAGCATAAGTACTGTCGAGCGGTTTAGGTGTAATATACTGTCCTTCAATTCCTTCCAAACAACATAGCAAATCTTCTAACAAAAAACTCTCTTGCGAAGTGATTGGTACAGGGCCTGCCAAAAACAAGAGTGCAAAAAAAGTAATAAAAACAATATTGTATCTGAATACACAAAATGGTAAAATATACTGCATTGAAAAGCTCAGAGATCTCATCAACATGTTATGTATTTGATACACTTGATTTATCACACACACACCACTAAGCAATTGCATTTTAGTTTCCAATAAAAAAATGTTGTACAAAAATTACAGAAAGGCAGATATTTTTGCACAGCCACTTGTGTTACTGTGATGCTCATCCATGCAGAACAGAACTTTGACAAACAGGCACCAGTGAAGAACAGAAGTTCGGCACTGAAAAATGCAGTTTGGGGGTGAGTTGCAACCTTCCTGTTGAGGGTTGGGGGGGATCCCATCCACCTCAGAACCTATTCCCTTTCTTTTGCTCTCAATCCCCCCTTTCCTCCTCCCCCCAGGAGATCGTTTGAAACACGGGGTACGTTTTTTGCTTTTGATTTTCGTTTGCACGCTGTTTCCACTCTGTTTGTACTAGTAACTTAAAATTTTGCATAGTGTCATCTTTTGAAGGGACGTTTTACCCAGCATAAGGAATTTTGAAAATGTTGAATTTTTTAATGGCCAATTGCCCCATTGAAGTTTGTCTCTCGATCCGAGACCATGTCCGAACTTGATCCAAGATCTACACAGAAAACTGTTGCACCATTCGAGTTCAGAGCATGACTGGAGATTGAGATGAATCGCTGAATATGTTGGTTCGAAATCTCGATCCAAGATCAGAGAAGTGTACATAAGCACTGATAAATATATTTATTTACTAGAAATAAACTTAGTAATATTAACATCATTTAAATATGGATTAAGTTGTTTTTTACTGTTGTAAAATTTATACAGTGACATTATTCCAAAGGCTTAAAATCCAATGCATTTATTTAATTGAAGATGTTTTAATGTTTTGTAAAGAGAGAACTAAATTCATGCTTTTCCCTCCTAGCAAACACAACGGAAAACTGGAAAAGACATTCAGAATATCAGAAGCTGTACTAATTTCATACATTAACTAAGTCTTAAAATGAATATCACGTCAAATTTTTTGCCCGCAAAAGAGCCACCGTCTCTGACAAATATAGTTTAAAAATACGCCAACAGATAGCGCTACAAAAAACAGTTTATGTGGGGATTTGAAACAAAATTATACACACTTGAATATTATTCCGTAAAATTCACGCAATAACTATTTTACTTAAAATAGATAAAACAATGCACCAATTAGTTATACATCCACTACCTTCTTCAATAATATTGATACTAAAAATAACAAAAAAGTGTGTAAACAAAAAAACTGAAACTGAAATTTTGCAGTGCATTCAACCAAATTTTATAGTAAAAAAATCTTGGTCTTAAGAGATAATGTCCCCAAAAACTCATTGATTGTCTCCGAACTTCAAAATAAACAGTTGCNAAAAAAATCTTGGTCTTAAGAGATAATGTCCCCAAAAACTCATTGATTGTCTCCGAACTTCAAAATAAACAGTTGCATCATGACGTCACAAAATGAGAGCCAATCACAAACAGTGTTTCATCTNACTTCAAAATAAACAGTTGCATCATGACGTCACAAAATGAGAGCCAATCACAAACAGTGTTTCATCTCAATCCTAGTTCCAAGCCGAGATCAGGATATCTACATGTGGAAATCAGCCGTTCGCATTAGTGCAATGCTCATACATTGGAACTCGGATCCAACTGAAGATCATGTTTGAACCAGGTTCAGGGCTGTTAATGGTGCAACGGGGCATAAGAGAGANGGAACTCGGATCCAACTGAAGATCATGTTTGAACCAGGTTCAGGGCTGTTAATGGTGCAACGGGGCATAAGAGAGATTCATTTTTTGATTCTCAATATATCAAAAATGGCTCAACCTACAATGTTCCAATTCGGCATGCTTCTTAAGCCCATAATTTCCCATTGTCTAAACGGTATACNGGTACAGGGCCTGCCAAAAACAAGAGTGCAAAAAAAGTAATAAAAACAATATTGTATCTGAATACACAAAATGGTGAAATATACTGCATTGAAAAGCTCAAAGATCTCATCAATATGTTATGTATTTGATACACTGTATTTATCACACACACACACCACTAAGCAATTGCATTTTAGTTTCCAATAAAAAAATGTTGTACAAAAATTACAGAAAGGCAGATATTTTTGCACAGCCACTTGTGTTACTGTGATGCTCATCCATGCAGAACAGAACTTTGACAAACAGGCACCAGTGAAGAACAGAAGTTTGGCACTGAAAAATGCAGTTTGGGGGTGAGCTGCAACCTCCCTGTTGAGGGTTGGGGGGGATCCCATCCACCTCAGAACCTATTCTCTTTCTTTTGCTCTCAATCCCCCCTTTCCTCCTCCCCCCAGGAGATCGTTTGAAACACGGGGTACGTTTTTTGCTTTTGATTTTCGTTTGCACGCTGTTTCCACTCTGTTTGTACTAGTAACTTAAAATTTTGCATAGTGTCATCTTTTGAAGGGACGTTTTACCCAGCATAAGGAATTTTGAAAATGTTGAATTTTTTAATGGCCAATTGCCCCATTGAAGTTTGTCTCTCGATCCGAGACCATGTCCGAACTTGATCCAAGATCTACACAGAAAACTGTTGCACCATTCGAGTTCAGAGCATGACTGGAGATTGAGATGAACCGCTGAATATGTTGGTTCGAAATCTCGATCCAAGATCAGAGAAGTGTACATAAGCACTGATAAATATATTTATTTACTAGAAATAAACTTAGTAATATTAACATCATTTAAATATGGATTAAGTTGTTTTTTACTGTTGTAAAATTTATACAGTGACATTATTCCAAAGGCTTAAAATCCAATGCATTTATTTAATTGAAGATGTTTTAATGTTTTGTAAAGAGAGAACTAAATTCATGCTTTTCCCTCCTAGCAAACACAATGGAAAACTGGAAAAGACATTCAGAATATCAGAAGCTGTACTAATTTCATTCATTAGCTAAGTCTTAAAATGAATATCACGTCAAATTTTTTGCCCGCAAAAGAGCCACCGTCTCTGACAAATATAGTTTAAAAATACGCCAACAGATAGCGCTACAAAAAACAGTTTATGTGGGGATTTGAAACAACATTATACACACTTGAATATTATTCCATAAAATTCACGCAATAACTATTTTACTTAAAATAGATAAAACAATGCACCAATTAGTTATACGTCCACTACCTTCTTCAATAATATTGATACTAAAAATAACAAAAAAGTGTGTAAACAAAAAAACTGAAACTGAAATTTTGCAGTGCATTCAACCAAATTTTATAGTAAAAAAAATCTTGGTCTTAAGAGATAATGTCCCCAAAAACTCATTGATTGTCTCCGAACTTCAAAATAAACAGTTGCATCATGACGTCACAAAATGAGAGCCAATCACAAACAGTGTTTCATCTCAATCCTAGTTCCAAGCCGAGATCAGGATATCTACATGTGGAAATCAGCCGTTCGCATTAGTGCAATGCTCATACATTGGAACTCGGATCCAACTGAAGATCATGTTTGAACCAGGTTCAGGGCTGTTAATGGTGCAACGGGGCATAAGAGAGATTCATTTTTTGATTCTCAATATATCAAAAATGGCTCAACCTACAATGTTCCAATTCGGCATGCTTCTTAAGCCCATAATTTCCCATTGTCTAAACGGTATACTGTCAACCTCACTGTATAATTTTAAATGGGAATAAAATTTCAAATTGCTATTTCTCCTATATGGTATGAGCTACACTGACAGGGGTCAGTAGGCAAGCTCGGGGACCCAACCTTTTTCAACCATCAAAGCAGCAGGTATCTCTCACGATTTTATATTTTTTCAAATTTAGGTGGGTGGGGGATGATTTTTCAAAATGCTCCCTTTTCACCTAAACTTTTTTCATGGTTTTTCCAACATACATTCTCGACTGCTATGTAAGGATTTTTCAGTTTACACTCATTTTACCAAATTTTCCCTCTACCTTTGACCATTTTTTAGTTTTCAAAATTTTCCTTTGCACACCAAAACTTCTTTTGTGGGTTCTTCCCCATCTGTTCTGTAATGGTGTGCAAGAATTTTTTTGTTTTACACTAGTTTTTCCTCATTTCCCCCACAATTCATCTGCAATGAATAGCATGCGGAACCTGCAGGTCCGGCCACTGCTGGTTACTTAGACTGTGGGTTCAACAACTGCAGGTTGCGTAGACTGCGGGTTCAGCAACTGCAGGTTACGTAGACTGTGGGTTCAACAACTGCAGGTTGCGTAGACTGCGGGTTCAACAACTGCAGGTTGCGTAGACTGCGGGTTCAGCAACTGCAGGTTACGTAGACTGTGGGTTCAACAACTGCAGGTTGCGTAGACTGTGGGTTCAACAACTGCAGGTTACGTAGACTGTGGGTTCAGCAACTGCAGGTTACGTAGACTCCGGGTTCGGCAAATGCAGGTTACGTAGACTGCTGGTTTGACTACTACAGGTTATGTTGATTGTGGTTTCAGCTACTGCAGGTTACCTTAGCCATGGGCTCTGATTCTGCAGATGCCTCGACATCTTCATGCACACACCTTATTCATCCACGCAGAATAATACAGCAGAGTTCTGCAGGCCTGACTTTTAGTGTTATTTTAAAGGGCAAGTCCTCCTTTGCTTTCTACAGAGACGAATGTACCTGGTTTACATACCATGCATCCACCTTCAACATTCTCTCTCCCACAATTGTATAGGAAAATATTTTATATGCAATAATCCAATTAATTAAATGAGCAACTTCTATCATTTTAATAAATAAAAGTACACACAACTGTTCTGTATGAGGTACATCACTCCACTAATGATAGAAATTTGTGTGTTCCTGTAAAAAAATTTAATTTTTTTTTAGATAAATAAGATATGTGTTATGTAGGCCTAACACAATATTCTGGGTACATGTACGTCATTTTATACATCATTATTATTAAAACTAAATTTTACAAGTCGTCTTCACTTTGTTGATTTACATTAGAGTGAAGTTTATTGAACTGAACTGTCCGATTGAATTGCTAGGGTAATGAATTATTTCACTTTATAATATATGATTTTGTACATGAAATAATACATTTTGTTAAATCAAATAATGCTTCCAACCGCTAATCTTTGAGTGACACACATTAACCATTCACTTTGTTGCCATTTTCCTCATCCAATAACCACATGAACAGATAATGATATAGTGACACACGCTCAGGAATTCCACTCTAAATATCCCCTGTTGTGCATTCATAAATGGAACAGTGTTTGTCTTGTATAAAACTACGAATAAATAGTACATACATGTAAATGTACATTTCTAAAATAACAAACCTCTTCAAAGGTTCAGTTTTTAAATAGCTTAATAGACTGTTACAGACACATAGCATGTTCACATTTATCATATTGCCTGCCTGAATACAAGGGAAGGAAGGGAAAAGAGTTGTGGTGAAGTGGTTGTTGAACCTAAGCAATGCTGACGAGGTGAGTTCTCATAACAAAGGAGCGCTTAGAATACCATTTTAAACATTTCTCTGTTAACTTTTGTTGGTTCCAAGAGATTACGACATTGCCTGGTGGGATTGATATTGAAACTTAATAACTGGCCAAGAAACTAAGGGTGTCAGAATGAAAGCAGTCCTAAGAATCACATGCTTTATGTGCATGGGCATCATCCTGTTGGAAAATAGTCTGTTGTAAACATGTCAAGAACGGAAGCACAGTAGGCCATAGAATCTTCTTAATGCACCACTGTGTCATTAGCATTTCCTCGTTCATCACCATGGAAGAAAAAGAATCATAGGAGATTGCTCCTGATGCCACGATGCCCCCAATTCTGCTGGTGTGTTGCTCAACAATGAAATGCACAGTCCAGTGTAACTCCCTCAAATACAGTTGCCATAAATGTCCAGCCAAATCCTTAAGGCAATGTATCGCAATTCCTCAGCAACTCACGCCACCTGATTACAAATAAACTGCAAACAAAGTTGCTGTTGTCAATGTGTCAGTGAAACATGGCACACAGGTCACCTCACATAGGTGCAGGTGGAAACAGGAGTCGCATGCGACGCCACTGCACGTGTGAGACGTTACCGGTAGCATCTGCCCTTGTATAGCGACGAAATGTTCCTCTCCTCTGGTGTAATCATTCTGGGTTGCCTGAAGTCTTCCTGGTACACGCAGGTTTCCTCTGGTTCTCGACGCCCCCAACACTTTCGCACAGTTTGGTCAAGACAGTCAAGGTGGCAGGCAAATCAAAGGAACAACCACCCAGCCTCCTATTGTCCAACTAATTACTCTCTCGCTCACACACACTGCGAGTTGTTCACACTTGTTTCAAATGTAACGCCGAGTCATGCTGGCGATCCACTGTCATTCACTCCACACACGCGTACTGATCATACTGCACACAGCTTCATCCTACAATCGTACTGCAGGTAGGGTAGGATCTTCAGTTTCTCCAGAAGTTCGCGGAAGTTCTTCGGCTTCTGCTCTGGCAAGCTCTCTCTCAGAGAGATCATTTCCTACCGGAGCCAGGTGCAGCTGTTTTCGTACTTCTTAGTCGCAGTTCTACACAACCAACAACCGGCAGAATTAAATGAGTTGCAATACTGTAGGTTGTTCTCAACAAACTGGGCACTTTCGAAATCCCTGCTTAAGCTCTACTTGTAAGCACGATGTATATTCGTCCGTCATATGTAAAATTAACATTACTATGGGGCTTAAAAATTAATTCATGCACCAGTCTGGGAAAACTGTGAAATTATCAGAAAAGTAAATATTTTACAAATTTGCTAATCCTTATACTTACGGGCATTAAAAAATAACAAAAAGAAAAATGAATAATTGTAGTATTGACAAATATTTACCAAACACTTTAAATTCAACGTTAAGGCATGGAACTACTTTCCTTGTCATTACCAACTTTACTGGGTGCATTCCACTCGCGAGTCTGTTATAATACACACAGGCAAAGGCAGTGACATTTCTCAAAGGTTGGTTTCAAAAGTGCTTCGCGAGTCTGTTATAATACACACAGGCAAAGGCAGTGACATTTCTCAAAGGTTGGTTTCAAAAGTGCTTTGCGAGTCTGTTATAATACACGCAGGCAAAGGCAGTGACATTTCTCAAAGGTTGGTTTCAAAAGTGCTCACTTTACCCTGAAGCTGCTGTGTACCAACTGGCATCTCCATGAATAATTATTTTTCTTGAGTGCAGTTTTTTTATGAGAATGAGTGTATTTTCACCTCTTAAGCAAGTTCACAGTTTCACTTTAGTGACACATCAATACTTGTCGTCTGGTCAATTGAAGTACATATTTAGTTTGCATGTGAGGGAAGGATATGAATGGGGCACAAAATGAGATCCTGCCCAGGGCTTTCAAAAGCACTACATTAATCACACACTGCCTACACTTGAAATGCATTATCACGCATATACACACCTCTGATCTCAATGTCGTATAAAACCAGAAAATACACTTAAACATCCCATCACACAACATGTGAAAGTAAATTTCCCCATATTTCCAACAATTTACCATTAAAACCATGTTAACAAGTTGAAAAAAAAAATTCTAATCTTTGCATTCTCACCTAGCAGCGATGGAAAAGAAGCCTGAGTTGGTCCATCACTGAAGTCCAAAATAAATTTGGGCTGAAGAACAGTTACAGAAGACAGACCTGCAACGCGGTAGGTCAGTGGATTGATTTTTCGTTCTTCGTGTTCATTCTTATTTGGAGACAACTTCTGCTGTATATCATTTACAGCCTTAGACAGTCGACTTCTAAGCTAAAAAGGAGAAAAAAAACTGGATGATGGCCGAGATAATAGGTGTACATATAAAGGCGACTGGCACAACGTTCATTATGTCACTTGTAATTTCCATCTGCTGATGAAAGAGTGACAAATGTGTTACTTAACTGTAAACCTCACACAATAATTCATAGCTAAGCATATTACAAATACGCAAAAATATTTAAAATGTTCTTAACAATGTTTCATCCTCCTGTAATGTGTTTTTAAAGTTAGAAACCAACATGGAATCCAACTATTTACAGCTAACATACATGTTTGTTTGCATACTTCATCTTTACGAAGCTAAGATATTTAGAATGTACTTCACACATAATTTATTTTTTTATACACAGATTAACTCTATACTTCAACACATAACACAATTTCCAACATTCCTAATGCACAATCATTTGTTATGTTTAATTAAACCTGGTAAAATTAAGCAAGGGTTTAAGGTATGATGATCATTTGACTAAGTAAGAGAGCATATACAGCAGCGAGTATTATGTAAAATCAACTTGAAGGTAATGGCACCGCGGCAGAAACCACAGCAGGCCCAAGAATTTAGGCATAACGATTCTATGATGAATCATCACTGCCTTCTGCAGAATAAAGGTTGGTTCACAACAAATTTTGTGAATGTAAGATACATCTGCATAGAACGTTTACAAAAATGTGTGGTTTATAGTGAATGTACTCGTCCTATGTTCAAGCAATCACACACAACTAGAAATTAACTTGATTTTAGTGAAGTAGTAATTTGTTTGCAAATAACATTTCAGTTTATTCGAATCCATATTCTGTCAGTACTTACTGCACAGGATTCACAAATAAAATAACACAACACATGATGATACAATACCAAATTACAATACAATTAATTATTACATAAAATTTAAATATTTTTTAATGAGTAATTAAAAATAAAATGTAAAGTTTCTTTTAGAAATAAGATTTCTTATTGAATGCAATAAATTATTTCTAGTTCTTCTTTTCACATTTAATTCTATTGGCTGAAGGTCTTACATACATGACACAAAATAAAATATCACCGCAGTCAACATGTTGAGGATTTTCCTACACACAACCCATACGCAATGATCAGAAACCGTCTTTCATTCTGATACATACACATTTTTTATATCAAACCTACCTCCAGGGTAAGCCACACATATCAACCGCAATAAAAATTAAAAGGGAAGTTGGGAGGGAGGGAGGGAGAGATATTTGGACGGCTCTTAACAATGAGGTCTTGAAAGCCAACGGGGGTGAAATGAGGTGAGAATGGAGCAGTGCCGGAATGCAAGGGAAGAGGAAACGGGAGATTTCCAAGAAAACTCGCCGACCAGCAGCATTGTCCGGCACGATTCTCACTTGCAAAAATCCGGGAGTAGCCCAGCCAGGGATCGAACCCAGTTTGCCTTGGTGTGAGGCGAGCAGGTTAACAGCTCTGTCACCGTGGCTCCAAATTAAAAGGGTACGTGCCAGTAATTAAACCCAGCTCTCCAGGGTAAGAGACAACTCCATACCTAATACATCATGAAGGCAGTCAGAGTATAAATAAATATTAGACCTATAAATTTATTGTGTGAAAAGAATTATGATACTAGCTTCATAAATTACTTACTGTAACAGTTTTCATGCACAAACATCTCAAATAACTAGATTTTTCTTTCATTTGCAACAAATACTGAATTTTATCACATATACCTTTGGTACATCATCTGAGGTATACTGATCTGTTGCTTTGGCGTCCGCACCCAACACCAACAGGGGCGTTGAACCTGTCGGAGTCCATACATCTGCCGAAGAATGCCTCTTCTCATTTTTCTCCAAAATCACTTTCAATCCTTTGTCTTTTGAAACAAGAGCCATTAGCTGCATGTAAGAACTAAGACAACCTACACTGAAAAAAAATACAATAAGAACACGCAGTCAGATTTTACAGTCTCTCGTACTTTTCACTGGTTTATTTTTATATATCACTGAAACAAATTTTATGCGAGTATTCCCTTACCATGCATACAGAAAAGAAGTCGATAATGAAGGAGGAATGGGTAAAATTCTACTTGAGGGGCTTTCCTGAAAATAAGAAAAAAAACTCCAGAAAGTGGTATATTTCGACTNAGAGTCGAAATATACCACTTTCTGGAGTTTTTTTTATTATTTTCAGAAAAGCCCCTAAACTAGAATTTTACCAACAGTAGTACTGTCGGACCTTTCTTAAAAGACTAGATACTCCCTTACACTCTCAATCAATCATAATAGTATTTTCCCAAGAAACCCTCAAAACCACCAGAAAGGGAAGGTACGAGTTTTTAACATAATAGATTTCATCACCTTCTACTGCATTTAGGTACTGTCACGTAATTTGCCCCAACTGTAATGCATCATTTAAGGCACTTTCATCCTGAAACAACATCTCCTAATAATTAAGAAAATTAACTGGGCATGCAGCAACAAAAACTGAATGCATCTTGTCAAAAATAATTATAATTGAAATTATAATTTTTTATGTAAAAAAAATTAGACAGTTATTAAAAAAGTGTCGAGGAATAGCTGATGCCCAATAGCAATATTATTTCACTGAAAGGCACAGGGCAGCAAGGTTGCTAGCAAATTTGGTGTTTAAAACACCCGGTGCTGGTAGAACAGTTTTCTTTTGTACTTAAATTATATCATGGTCCTTTTGTTTCAAATTACGTAATCACCAATACAATAGAAGCCTTCAGTAATAGGCTGGCTGTTGTCAGGATGAAAAAAATTACACTCAAACCTCGTTGATACAGCACCCATTTCATACCNTCAGTAATAGGCTGGCTGTTGTCAGGATGAAAAAAATTACACTCAAACCTCGTTGATACAGCACCCATTTCATACCAACTCCTCGCCCGTACCAACAGATTTTTGAGAACCGTAAAAAATAATTTTTAAAACAAAAAAATTGCCACAGAAATCTATTGAAACACATCTGAAAGCTGCAACGTTAAAAAGTAACACGGATTGTATGAAATCTACCTTCGCGCAAAGCATCGCATAGTGAAAATAAAAAATGGCACAAATTCATTAAAATTGATTGTCACCAACGTGCAGCACACNGCGCAAAGCATCGCATAGTGAAAATAAAAAATGGCACAAATTCATTAAAATTGATTGTCACCAACGTGCAGCACACGAGCAAGGTCGTTGACCTGACCAGCTGTTCTACAGAGCCGCCTACACTGATGCAGTTCACTCAAGTGTAGCACGGCACAATCCACGCCCCGCCCCGTGGCAGCAGCGCCAGCTAATGTCGATACTGACGGGTGCGGCAGTCTGCACNCACGGCACAATCCACGCCCCGCCCCGTGGCAGCAGCGCCAGCTAATGTCGATACTGACGGGTGCGGCAGTCTGCACAAACAAACAGAACTCCGCCTGTTACTCTCATTTTTTTTACCTTGGCTCGCCTGTTCCACCCATCTTGGTCCCATTAATATTATTCGTGAGAAGTTCACTTGTTGTTACTTACGTTTTTGACTGTCTTTTGTCGTAATAAGTCGGCTTTTGGCTTTCCTTCGACAACTATGATTTGGATTTCTATTTTTGACACTTTTTTTTATTTATTTTCTTACACTTGTTGATCTACGCTACTTTTTGGACAACGTGGTTTTTTGGATTGCGATTCTAACATTAATGGGAGCAAGAGGCAGGCATGCACTTGGAATGTTTTTATAAATGTCCTCTCCCACCTTTCCATTCGTCATTAAAAGGAAACAGCTTGATTTAATAATGCCACTGCTGTGTTTCAAAAAGTTAGCAGAGAAACTTCCTACAGTTCACAAGTGTTTCCAAGCGGCATATTCCCTCGTTTTACGCGTATTTATAGGCGGAAAATATGTAATTCCGCTGATGTATGTCAACCAAAGCTAAACAAAAGAAGTGCATGCTCTCCTAATGCGTCGTATTTTCCCGTGGCAATACAACTATCACCTTACTTTATTAATACCAAACTATAAGGACAAAGACAAAAGTGTATGTATATATAATGAATGGTAAGTGTTAATGTCTTGTATTTGATTTATTGTTTACATGTTGTAATGTTTGAACTGCTATTGTGTTGTCAGTAGGCCCACTAGCCACTTTTTTTACATGGGAATATTGTTCTAAACCAATTGGAGTGTATCACATTTTATTCGAATCACATTTAACAATTAAAATAACTTTTCTTTTAATATATGGAGCTTAAATTTTTCTATGATAATATTATTATATAAAAACGCCATTTGCTACCAACACGACGTTTTATTCAAAATTGTAAGAGCATTGGTTTTTCTTATTAAATATTTGTTGCATCTGCTACGTATATACACACAGTTTTGAAGAGAAAATGTCTACATGTTAAAATATTATTTTATTAAAGTAAAACACTTCATTTCCTCGCGGGAAATGTAAACACGGGTCATATCTGCTGTTGCTGTTAAGCATATGCGCTGCAAAACAGTCTGCTTTTTCGTTAATTTCAGCTCGCCCAATTATCTTTTCTGCATAAATAAGGTATCATTTTGTGCAGAATACATCACCCTATTAAATTAATTAATATTTAATCAATGAAAACAATATAAAATGTATAATTTCCTAGCGGTACATGTAAAACACAGGCAGTATCACTGATGTATGCAAGACGTTGCAGTTTGCTTTTTTGTTAATTTTTATTTCTCTCAGTTATCTTTTCTGCATAACTGGGGTACCGTTTTACTTGTAACACATTACCTTAATACACAAATTACCATTTCCTCAATTAAAAAGTATAATTTTTCCATCAGAGGCGTGTGAACATGGCTGCATTTACCCAGTTAGCAAAATATGCTGTTTGGATGCAATTTTAACGTTTAAGAGGGGGGGGGGAACACGGTTCAAAATTTGGCCATTTTAGGTCATACAGACAAATTTTGGGGAACTATGAGTGTCTGTACCATCGAGATTTGACGGTACGTAAATGTCACTGACATTACAGTACTGCAGTTTTCAGTGCTCAAAAATTGTGATTACAATTCCATTAATTCAAGTTTTTCTACTACACAAACTTATTAGTATAAAGCTTGATTATTCCTTAAATAAGATGCATGAAAGAGTTCCCAAGAATTTCCACTTTATTCTATCAAATGATAAAATAACTAAGAAGGTGTAGAGCAAGTTTGTAATTCACATTGCATAGCAGATGCACATTATACGACAGTAAATATAACAGGAAAAGGCAGTTGCTTAGAGAGGCCTCGCTTCCCTATCCTCTCTACCTTCAGAGAAAAGGATAAGAATTCACACACCCTTTATAAATGGACACAAGTAACTTCCANTCCAAGGACATCACTGGTAAATGGAGAAACATGTGCAGAGTTAACAAATGAGCTGCCGCATAACACTAGATGTTTGCCACGTAAGGCTATCGAAACTGATACTGCTCCCATCCTTGGAAGACTGAATGACTTGGATAGTCGCTGCACTAATTTTCTGGTCATTACCCCCTCCCCCTCACCATAACTCAAGGGACGAAAAACCTTCTGGGCCAGGTTGGCTCATCTTTGTAAGTCACAGTGTGCCTCTGAGATGAGAGAGTCTGGAGTCGTAGACGGCCATTAGGGCACCGAGGTGAAGTTAGCTTTGAATCCCAGCTTAAAATGGTGACGCTACCACATACATCTGGCAAAAACCAACCTTACGTTATATCTCGGCAACCATTTCACAGATTTAAACCAAATTTGGTATTGGCAGTGCATGATGTAAGCATGTAAGCATTGAATTCTTAAACCGATAAAGTTTTGGTCTGCCATTTTGTAAGATATTGTAAATTGAGTAAATAAAGCTTTTACATTATATCTCAGGAACCATTTAATCAATTTTAAACCAAATTTGGTACATTGACAGTGCATGACGTACAAATTTAATAGTAATAATGTTATTAACCGGCCATTTTGGAAGATAGTGCAACATGAAAAATGAAGTTCTAATGTTATATCTCGGTAACTACACAACCGATTCCTGCCAAATTTAGCATATAAGTAATAATATTGTAGGCCATGTTCATGTATGTAATTTAAATCAATATGGTGCTTATTTTAGAAATGGTGGCTATCTAAATATTTTATGTTTATTTGCAATATCTGGTGTAATATTTGTTCAATTTTGACCAAACTTGCTATACTGGAATTATCTTTTACGACCATCAAATGTGACAATACATTGCCTCTTTTGTGCGCCATTTTGTAAGATAGCACCACATGAAAATAAAGTTTTAATGTTACATATTAGGAAACAATCAATCGATTCCTACCAAATATATGGCACTCAAGTAATACTATGGTAGGCCATGTAAACTGACATGTTTCAGTTTCAGACTATTATTTTCAAAATGGCAGTCATATAAACAATTTAGAATACTGCCATATGCTATATCTATGAAACAACGCAACAAATTTCACTTGACTTTGTATGCCGGCAATATCTATTACAATAATCAAATTTGTCTCAATAATCAAATTTGTCTACCCAGAGCCTGTTTGTCCCCCATTTTGTAAGATAGTGACAAAACGAATAAGTAAAGTTTTGTAATATCTCGGGGAAACAATCAATAAATTCCTCCCAAATTTAAAAAAACAAGTAAAAAAAACTGGGGTAGGCCATATAAACTGATATGCTATGTTTTAAGAGGGTCAGATGCTTATTTTCAAAATAGCACCCACGTAATCATTTTAGCATAACATGCTATATTTACAAAGCAATGAAACCAATTTCAACATATATTTGTAGGCTCTTTGGTAAAAATTGGAGCTCAGTCGCCATGAATCTGACTCACTGTATATTACACTGAGAAACTGTAATTACAATGCTGTGCGAGTTGTTCTGCTTCATTGGAAGATTTCAAACTAGAAGGGCCTAAACTTCGCTTCCAGAATCTTCCAGTCGTTGTGAGTCGCAAGTTTATCTGCTCTTGGACAAAAAATTAAACACAGCCGCCATGAATCTGATACATTTTATACTACACTGAGTAACTGTGATTACAATACAGTGAGAATTTTTCTGCTTCTTTGGAGGGTACTCATTTTAGAAGGCCTTAAGCTTGCCACCCACAACTGCCACGTAGAACTGAGTCGCAAGTTTATCGGCTGTTTGACAAAAACTGGAGCACCGTCATCATGAATCTAATACATTTTATTCTACATTGGGCAGCTGTTGTTACAATGCAGTGTGATATTTCCTGTTTCATTGACAGGTTTTGATTCTAGAAGTCCATAAACTTGCCTCCCAGAACTTCTAAGTTGTTCTAAGTCACAATTTTTTAGGCTCTTAAAAGACAAAAACGGAAGCACAGTCGCCATGAATCTGATACATTCTATACCACTCTGGGTAACCGTGCTTACGATGCAGTGTGAATGTATGTGCTTCATTGGAAGGTTTTAATTCTAGAAGGCCGTAAACTTGTCTCCCAGAATCGCCATATCGTTGTGAGCCATAAGTTTATCAATACTTAGACAGTGGCAATCTGAAGTCGTCATTAAGCAGGTACAGTTACCAATTCCAAATTTTTTTTGACATATTAAGACATGTGCAGTTTTTGATAGACACATTTCCTGTAGAGTGAAAAAGTCACTAGTGATTTTTTATGTGGTTATGTTGGCAGCATAAGACTGAAGCTGGGATTCGAAGCTAACTTCACTTCAGCCGTTAGGGCTAGGTGTGTGGTACCATTGGAGCGATGAGCAACGACAGTGATAGGCAAGTGTAGTCTGCAAGCATCAGGAGAGTAGGAAGAGAGATTGACCGGCGGGAAACAGGGACTGGATGCACGAGTGACAAGACATTTGGAATGACATTAATGTATGGCAATGAAAATTATGATAGGATACGTGCAAATAATGAGCAACGATTAAGTAACTGTAGCTAGTATTAAAAAAAAGTGATAAAGACTTCAATTAAAATTGAGACTGGCATTAAATATTTCATTTACCAATTGGATAATAAGTGAAATAGTGCAGATTAAGCATATTTAATGTAGAAAAAAATAGTTGCATGTATTTTTATACCACTGTGAATAAATTAAGAATTTTTTTTTATTTAGTTTTTTATCCTTTACAAACTTGGATGCAGCGCAGGTAACTTGTAATAGTACATACAAAATCATGGATGGGATTGGGGTGAGGTGGTGACGAGGCTTTATCAACTCCATCTGATAAGGTGATTACAGTAGCAGTGAATACTGATTAACACCCTGCNGAGGTGGTGACGAGGCTTTATCAACTCCATCTGATAAGGTGATTACAGTAGCAGTGAATACTGATTAACACCCTGCTACAATAATAAGTGAAAGTTTAGATCACGTATTTCTTCCTTGTAGTTGGCGTGCCAGAGCAGGACGTGAAACAAAATAGCCCATGCCTAAACTTGGCTTAGCGTAGTAAAGTTTTACACCACATTCAAAAACACTAGCATGGTTTAAATTTTTTGTTTTAAATAAAATACTACTGAAAAATGTGAACTGGTCTGAACAGTGTGGAAGAGTTCCGTTCACACTAGGAAACATGATTGCGAATACGAATCAGCACTTGTACACTGTGATCAGGAAAAAGGATGTGGGAATTACTGCAATTTCTTATTTCAACCTTTTCGCACATTACTAATTATACAGATATTAAAACACAATTTATACATTGTTATTATTTGAGGAGGAGTGAATAAGAAGGCAGTAAATCTAGGTCAACAACAGAGGAGAATAAATTTATTGAAGTAAGGTATTACATATAAGTATATGATAATTAATTAGGTTGTTAAGAAAAAAGTAGACATAAAAAAAGACAAATATTGCCTACGGAAATACAAAATCGAAAGAAATGAGCAACTCGTTTGAAATTTTGAGACATGTGGGACTCTTAAAACAAAAATATAACATTGTGTAAACGGGACGACAGGCAGGGGAAAGCCACATCTGGGACGTAATGATGAGATAATAAGAGCTGTAGATATGAACAGTTACACAAAATAAGGCAAAGGAATTTAATCGGTACAGGAGAAAAAGAAAAAGCAATCTGGCATAATTTATTTNACAGTTACACAAAATAAGGCAAAGGAATTTAATCGGTACAGGAGAAAAAGAAAAAGCAATCTGGCATAATTTATTTAGCACCCAGTGTACACAATTATGTGCGTAATGAACAGGAAGGTTATTTTTGGCCAATACTGTACACTGCAAGGCTCNAGCACCCAGTGTACACAATTATGTGCGTAATGAACAGGAAGGTTATTTTTGGCCAATACTGTACACTGCAAGGCTCAATGTCCAATGATCTTCCATGTGGGTGCAGGTTAGTCACGGTAAAGTGAGAACTTTTTAAAGCCCTCCTTGCGGGCATAATAATAAAAATAATATATTTTATTGTGGTCTCTGACTTTTGAAAGCTATACGTCATATGTATACACTGTGTTTATAAGCCGCATCACAATTGTTATATTAATAATTAGCAAAAGGATACCAATAGCTTAAAGCAACTTTTCGGCAAAGCCTTAAGAAGTGCTCACTTGACACTACACTGAACAGCCTACAGGTGATTTGTAAACCACACTGCTGTTCTAAGTTGTGAGTGGTTCATNCTCACTTGACACTACACTGAACAGCCTACAGGTGATTTGTAAACCACACTGCTGTTCTAAGTTGTGAGTGGTTCATACTACCAGAGCTGAACATGTAGTTAACAATTCGCTGCTTGTGATAACGAAACAAGCGCTGCGTCAACTCAAGTGTAACACGCTCAGAAAATTGCTCATTTGCTACACTTGAAAGCATAAATTAAAGTGGATCTGAAAGGGTTCGAATAGCGAATGGAAAGCACCTTATCTNACAACAAACGTGTCTGTCACAATACCCGCAAGACTAGTAGTTATTTGAGAATTTTCCACATGCATGGGTTTGGAATTGAAGCAGGGACCCACTGAAGATACCGCAAGTTAACACAATGTTCAACCTAATATACATTTAATATTATCACAAATTAATAAAAAAAATTAACCTTACTTCTTTTCTTTAAGTTCCTCATATTTTGCCACAAATTTTTCAGGTTCTTTGCTCTTCTTAGCTATCTCTAGTACAGTCCTCTGTGATAGGGCTTTGTGGGCAGTTGCTGAAGCTGTATTCGAATCTTTTTCCAACACTTCAATTAACTTTTCTGGACTAGCTGACGATCTGTAAAACAACACAATTTGATCACTGAATGAAAAAACCCAAGTTTTAACGGTATTTTACTCTAGTTAATTACCACATCNTAAAACAACACAATTTGATCACTGAATGAAAAAACCCAAGTTTTAACGGTATTTTACTCTAGTTAATTACCACATTGATAACCTTAAATTAAGCTTAATAAATTTAAATCCTGGAAAACAGCTTTATAAAAACTGTTTACCCAACAAAGTTTAATAAATAACTATTACAACACTGCAACATTTTTACATTAAGACTACTTCACACTGCCTGTGGACGAGTGAAGACACCAGTGTTTATTTTACATTCCATAAATACCACCACATAGACTTGAATGATGTGGAGAACACTGTTTATATTCTAAACATTAAACATAACAAAACAGGCTTGAACACCAGAGAAATTATGTACGGTACGTCCCATGTAAAAGTAGCCTGGCTCCACAAGGTAGGTAACGAATGGGGGAAAATATGTAATCCATTACAGACTGCGGTCGTGTGAAACATCCTTAAGAAACGTATGTATAGTGGAGTCTCGGTTAACCGTCACCCTTTTAACTGTCAGTTTCTGTTAACCGTCAGCAAACTGACACGACAAGTAAAATAATAAAATTAGATACATAAAACAAACTTAATAACTAAAAATGAAATAACTTATTTCTCGCTTCATATTAGATCAAATTAAGCAAATTATTGAGTTGAACAATACGTATACTGTACTGTAATACATATACCCAGTAAAAATACATTCTGTGGGGTGCGGAATGTGAACNGTTCCGTCTTCCTCACCACCCTACCGGAATTCCTAGACACTCATCCGCCCTCCCATTCCTACAGTCAGTTCAGTAGCGGTAGTCACTTAGTCAGCAAGTCATTGTCCTCAGTTTGTTGCCAAAGTGTAGTGTGTTTAAAAATGTCTGAGAAACGGAAACGTATTGTATTGGGACTTTCTCAAAAACTTGAAATTATAAAACGACTGCGTAAAGGAGAAAGCGCGACAAGTATTGCTCCGCTATATGAAATCGGGCGGACGACAGACAATGATATTAAGAAAGATGCAGATAAAATCGAAAGTCATGTTTCAAAATGCAAACGACAGACGGAGATGTCAAACTAAGAAAAACGATGAAGCCAGCATTTGACCTGGTTGACCTATGTGTAATGTATCAGTGGTTCATTCAAGCCCGCAGTCAAGGGATACCAGTTTCTGGGGCCATAATAATAGCTAAAGCTATCGAGATGAACAAGAAGCTTGATGGGGATCCTTCATTTAAGGCTAGTATAGGTTAACAGTTACACAAAATAAGGCAAAGGAATTTAATCGGTACAGGAGAAAAAGAAAAAGCAATCTGGCATAATTTATTCAGCACCCAGTGTACACAATTATGTGCGTAATGAACAGGAAGGTTATTTTTGGCCAATACTGTACACTGCAAGGCT
>NQII01004667.1:6814-121921 GCA_002778355.1 Clitarchus hookeri
CCTTGCAACGTGCTGTTCAGAAGAGATCTCCACGGCCTCGCACTCCTATGGATTTGTGGACTTCCCTGCAGGATTCATGGTGTGAATTGCCTCCTGCATACCTTGAGACATTAGTCGAGTCCACGCCACGTCTTTTTTCGGCACTTCTTTGTGCTCCCAGGGGCCCTGTACTATATTAGGCAGGAGTACCAGTTGTTTTGGCTCTTCAGTGCAATTAATGCTAATGTACACACTGTTTTGAAGTTATTTCAACACAGTGTTTTCATTGCATATATCTCTAAGCGTTTATTTTGTCATTAGAGTGACCGATATAATTGTTTCTATCATTTTGGTATTACAAAACATTTCCTTTATTATATTTNTTTTGGTATTACAAATCATTTCCTTTATTATATCTGTAACAAAAAACTTTCAAACACAAATAATTTACATAATAATTTATGATATTTTTAAGAATACACGTCACTTTGCGATAAACCCTTATGCTGAATTAAATATTCTATGGTCTCGATTTTGTAAACTGCGAGCTTCCAAATTAATAAATACGAAACTCAAACCGCAAATTATATAATGTCATCACTAAGTGCATAAATTCTAAAATGTACTACATATTTAATTTCAAATAATATTATTTCAATTCAACTTCTGCATAGCTCATGTAACACTGCACAAGATTCCTCTCTTTCAATGAATTGTTAAAATAACATGTAAATACATAAACTATTAAAATGTAATACTGACAGTAGACATTTTAACGGCCATATATAAAACGCAAAGAGCAACGAGATAATCGTAATACAAAATTGCCGCACTTGGCCCAACTCAAGGATTGTGAGCCAAGCCCAGGCCACCTCTGCCCTGGTCAGTCTGCCAGTGAATTAACGCATGGAATTATCGCGCTATCAGATACCTCGTCAGATACCACTTCTCGGTGTGACCATCGCTCTTTGAGTTTGGTGGCCGCCGAACCTCCCCTCCGTCTCTAGCGGAAAGTCGCTTCTCCATCTCCTTGGCTCCACTCCGCCGGCTGAAGAATAGGCCGCGCGAGTGGGACACCTCCCGGCAGTAGAAATGTGTGTAAATTCGTTTCACGGAAAAAAAATTGTGAGAGTTTTTTTGCCCTGACCTATACATTTCTTAATACTGTTTTCATCAGAATTTTATACTCTAGCCATGAGTATTTTAATTTTTTGTTCTGCATTGGACATGAGCCATAAAACAGCATTGTAAAACCATATTTTAGGAAATTTTTTCATCCGTCTTCCAAACTTCAAAAAAAATAAATTTTACAATCGCGCTCATTCATCCTTTCGCCAACAGCATAAGAAATATGATTTTTTTAATATGTAATGGCATGCTATAAATTTTCAAAAACAAAAGTCCTACAATAACGTCCCAAAGACAGTCTATACAGTCCTCTTAAAGCATACTTGAAGGCGCGGCGATACGTCCAGGAAATTCTGTAACCATGTGCACCTCCCTTTCTAGTGCAGATTGACAACCCCATTTTCCAGTAGAATAATTTCCGGCCTCATACAGCACCGCCATCTCTAGCCTGTCTGCATGAGGTAAACATGCTTCATTGGCCAGCAATATCCCCAGACCTCTCGCACTTCGAGAATACTCACAACCACATTGGATGGCATTTTTGGCGAGCAGCATCTACAGCGGATTTGGAGTGTCAGTTGTGTCAGCTGTGGTAGGACATTCCTTAGGAAAAAATCCGACGTCTCAGTGCCTTCATGCCCAACCGTATCGCCGCGTCTCTGCGTTCTACGGGTGGTCCAAAATCATACTATGCATTTACGTGTAATGTATGCTAGGCGTGATACAATAATTTTATGTTTTCTGTATACACACTACCATGACGAGTGCCTCTACTCACGAGCCCCTGCGTTAGCTCCTTTAATGTGATCAATATTTTATTTGGAATTGAGTGTCTATTGCAATCTTTTTTTTGGGTAATACATACTTTAATATCAATACAATAATAAAAATGGTATAAAAGGCTCTACAACATACACATTTTTAAAAATATTATCAGTGTTTCTGTTACTGGTAAAATTTACAGAAAATCACGTTCTACAACAAAATCTAGTTCACCAGCAAATCCATCAACATCGTCTTCAACGTCCTGTCTTTCGAGAAGATTATTGTAGGAAACTCGGATATTACGAGACACAAAATTAAAATTTCTGAGCCAAAGTACTAACATCATGCTCACCACAAACGATTTGGAGAATAAGTTCGAATACACTATTACCACCTGTGCCAATAAGAATTTCGTTGAAAAGTTTAAAGCAAAAGCTACAAACTATTGTAAACAATAATGCATCATTACATATAATGCTATGTAAACAGAACTATCCCGCATTTTATTTTGCATCGTTTGCGTAAGACGATTTTCATCAATCAAGAACATGTTGTCTGGTTCGGGATCTTATTTCTATCAATACGTTTTTATTGGCTTTGTTCTTTTTTTGTAGAATTGAATTTCATCTTTCCTCTACTACCTGATATGATTATCTCGAAAATAAAACATTTGTGTATTGGTTCCCTTTTCCTAACTACGTAAATTTTTACAACAAAAGTAAATTTGAGCAAATTTTACAAAACTTTAGTGTGGAATATGTGAATAAAATGTTGAATTTTAACAAGCAAATAATGTATACTGCAAGTTTATTTGGAACTTGGAGATACATGAAATATTTCGTACATTTTATAAAACAATATGATATAAAAATACTATATATCAGTTTTATATTTACAAGAAAATATTTTTGAAATAATGGTCTCTGATGCATAAAAATGATTTGCTGTGTACGCACAACAATTGGGCAACAAAACAACATTACCGATGAACGCAATGACTACTATGAAAGAAAAAAAAAAGAGACGTTTTGTTAACTAGCATCTTATCCCTTTCACAAGGAGAATTATCTGTGTTATGGACGTATTTTCTTTGAAAACATTCCTCGCTAACATTTGAGTGATTATCATTGTTTTGTGTCATTTTATGGGTTTAAAGTTGTAGCAAAGGTTTGTGATGGCAAACTTCTATCATACTAAATTTTCGTTGAATCACATCTCGCTGATTTCATTGATTTGGAGCCATTTTTGAACATATCAATGGCAGATTGTCCGGACGCAAGTGCCAGTGTCCGGACGCAAGTGTCGAGTAAACACTGTATTATACGGCCATGTCGAGCTGCCCTCGTTCTCCGCCAAAGGCCAGACCTCTCGTTCATTTCCATCGTATAATTTTCCCCCTAGCTCGAACACAAACGTGCAGGGACACATCCCGCAAGCCCAGCCGCGCGTTCACTTCTGCTTGCCTGGCCGCTGAATCTAATTTACGTTTCTTTTCGCTTTGTCTTGGCTCGGTCGCGACATCCGTCTAGCCCCCTTTATCACGCCCAAGTCAACATTTTTCGTCAAAAGGAACTTTTTAGGAAAATGTTTTATTATTCATAACTTTTTAATTGTTTTATTTATTGCAAGCGTTTTAGTACATGTAATGACCGTTCTTGTGGCAACATTAATTAGTAATGCTAATAACGTTACTGCTTGAAATGAAGTACCCCAAAGAAAGGAACGTTCCAAAACTAACTTAGCAAATGAATTCGTTTGTGTTCGTAGCAGGAACTGTTTTCAAAATCGGTTTCATTTACATGTAAAAATGTTAAACCGACTAACCACACAATCATCGGTTTATCTGGAGATTGAGATTTATGAATATTATGTAAATTACCAGTAGCATGAAAAGTAAACTTATAGTGTATTAAAAAACGAACCCTGAAAGCCGATAAGGAAATGTGTTAACATTATTTAGTAAACAACTGTTCAAATATTTAGCAAACCGTTTCGAATATACGAAAGTTCCTGAAAAACGGTATCATGAAGTTCAGTCTTCACTCGTTGCATCGCAGAGCTATGTAAGGCAAATTAAAATTTTGTATTGAACGGCAAATAGAAGTGGAGACATTCATCACAAATATGAAGTTAGCACGAGTGAACAAGCATGGTCTCTGATCAGAAGTTCCCATTTATTTACATATATGCGTTAATTGAGTATTTTTTCATTAACAACAAAAATTATATTCTAGGTTCCATAGGTAAACTTGGCTGCTTGTGCGATATCGTTTACCGTTTTGGTGTGGTGGCTAGTAGCAACGTTGCAACTTCTTCGCTCTTACTGTCAGTTCCGCTCGTTCGTGGCCAACCAATGCGCTCATCATCCACCAAACTATTTCTATCCTGCGCAAAGCGTTGCTGCCTTTAGATGCAGCACTACTTCTAATAGCGTAACTGTACATCTGTTTCATCATCTGACACGTGTCACTAGCATTGTGGTTTACGAACTTTCGAAATGAATGTCTTCCTATACCAACAACATCTAGCAACATCTAATTTTTTTTTCAAATTTAGCTTAGCTGATTTTTGAGAATAAGTTGGATAAGATATTTGGAATAAATTTAAAAATGTTATTTGTGATGTAATTGGACAAACTGTGTAAATATTAAACAAATACAAAAGAAAACCTTTGTGCAAAGGTGGATTTGAAAATAATCACTGACAAAAGAAGCAATACATGCGATGTAAAATCTTTAACTTTTGTCTGAAAAACCATTCACATAATAATGTTATCATAATGCAATTTCCACAACAAAAATAAACTGAAGGCTAAAATTAAAAAAGAGAATATAAGAGAAATTAAAGTTATGACAATATAGTTAAATTCACATCAAACACTTAAGTGAGTGAAACCTGAGCTTGCGTATTGTTACACAGCTGGTAAAATCTTTGCACCAATTGAAATACAGCTTCTCTCTTTTCCTTCTCCACAAAGAGACTTGATTTTCATTTCATTTTAATGCAGTCACTGCTGAAAATCCCCTCTCGCAGAGAAATGAGGTTACAAAAGGAATTAAAATATGCAATGCTCTCTTGCTAAAGTTTGGGATCTCTCATACTGAATACCAAAATCTTTTAGTGAAGAGTCTGGTGAAAGTTCTATGAGTTATTCTTCTGTGCTGAATTCCGAAGGAGTATCATCAATGAAATAATTATAAATCCACTGAAACCTGTAAGATTTTACAGCGAGGTATTTTTCAAATTGTACGCTGAATTCAGAAAGTGTCCTTTAATTATGAAACCAAAATACGTTTTATGGTGCACCTCCTCACTTCCACCGTGCTGTGGTTGAACACTTAAATGCGCATTTTCCTGAGAGATGAATAGGACGAGGTAGTTTTCACCCCTGGTCTCCTCGATCACCAGATCTATCACCACTAAAGGTGATCTATCACCACAAACACGTAAGGAACTACTTGCACGTATCATGCATGCCGATACAGAAATCAAAGATATCCGTGTGCAGATAGAGCAACACGTGCATACTGTATATCTCATAAGCATGCAAGTTCTAGCAGGATCTCAGTGTCTAGAAAATACTTAGCACTGACACGGTTTTCTTTTTCTAAATAAGAATACAGTACCCGCCTATGTTCAAAAACGCATGATAAGACACTTGTTTCGACAACCACTAAGTGCTAATATAAAATAAAAGAGACGTATGCTCAGCCCAGCCTCAACGTCGTCGCATATTTTATTGGAAAATTTAGTTTTGTGGGGTTGATTTTGAATAAATTTCACCACATGTATTAAAGTTGCTTTAACTTTATTCAAATCAACACCTAAATGATGTGATAAATGTAAATGATAGTGGGTCCAAACAGTATCGGGATTTTATGTATTTCCTACAAAGTAGATCTTATACAATTTCGTAAGATATTTCATCAATAAATCATCCATATAATTATTAGTGGCCCTATCAAGCTGCAAACCCAAGTCCCTCACCTTAATTTTTCTATTACCTGTTCCTGAAGATCCTCTCCTAAAACTTGAACTCGATGGCTGATTTGGTTATTGGACTAAGTAATGGGTATAAGTCGTTTTGTCACTAGCTCTTCTAGCATAACGGACATCATATCAATAGCACAAGGTAAAACGTTATCTTCTGTAATCGAATGAGGTTTATTACATTTTGCTAACCGGTAAGTTATCTTGTAGGACGCTACAAGAGCTCTATTCGTTATGGTCGCCTGCTCAGTAAATGCAGACTTTTGTTCTTTCAATTAATTCAGTTTTCTAAAGAAATATTATCTGTTTGACCATGTCATTTTTATGAAAACTTCCTAAATAGTGTTTCAATTTTCTGGATAGGATATACATTCAACACTGAGTACTTTCAAGCACAAAACACACTCTGGGCGCTTTTCTTAGTTCGCAAGAGTGGACGTGAAACCAAAATTTTACTGTCGTGTTATCTGTACTTATTCTCATGTCCACATTATCACTTTATTTAATACTCTCAGCAAGTTGGTGTTAATAAATAATTTTCATTCTTTATTTTGGACTATTATAAATTATTGTGATTAGCGGTTGGTAAAAATTGTTAACGAGTAAATTAATCACTGTGTGTGGGAGCGGTAGAGACAATTGAGAATGGAAGTGGCAACACTCGCATAATGACGGACTGTGGAGGCGAGGCCTGCAGTCGGCCGTCGTCTCGGAGGCGTGACACGGAGTAGCTAAATGCCAGGTCGGGAAACGTCCGCCACGTTCGCCTCATGTAGGGTTCCGGAGTAACCCCGCTGGGAATAGAATCTGGTTCGCCGCGGAGAGAAGTGAGCAGTCTCACTAGTACACCACCGCAGCTCCTTAACTGTTGAAAAAATAAATTGATTTCAAACAAAATTACTATAGTTACGTATTTCAAGCAATCGACCCACCACATTTGGTTTTTCAATCTTTTTACCGCAAGGATTCGAATCTTTGTACTGGAATGCAATACCATGCCTTTGACTACTGTCAAATGTCATATTTAAATTAAAATTTTTTGAATCAGAGAACTGTAGTAGTAAATAATTTACAGCTGATGGCAGAAATACGTTTATTTTTTGAACAGCTCAAGGGAATGTTTGTGCAAGTGATGTGCCGTTAATTAATAGTTAATATGTGTAACGAAGTAAAAATACTACATGTCAATATCAAATTTAAACTTTGTTATGATTTGCATTTGTTGAAAATGATTACACGATAATTTGTTTCATTACAACATAATTTAAAGCTAATAATGAGAGTCGCATGATTTTCACAGCAATGAATAAGATTATTAAACCATTCTTGATTTCGTTATTTACTTATGAGTTTTCTAAACTTCGAACTAGGCTCTACTGTATATGTATTTTTGTTTTACCTATCATATTACAGTTTAGTTAACATGTGAGTTACTGGTGGTTTAAACTAAGCCAAGATGGAATTTTGGCAGCGACCAAGAATATCAGCAAATTCCGCAGTCTCAAACTAAAATATTCAAGTAAAATTGCTGACATCTTCAAAATTCTGCCTATGTTGTCCTTTACTTACTTGGAACTATATATATATATATTTTTTTTTTGTATTTTTTGGAACATACCTCATTTTTGAAGCGATGTATTATGCCAGTGCAAGTAAAAATTTATGATCTCATTTGCGTTGCGACTTTAGTGCATTTGCTTACTTTAAAACCGAAGGCACTAATGTAAACTGCATAAACACTAAATTTTTTTCATTGCACAGTTAAATTCTTCTATGCAATTTGAATTTTGTAACAATCACGTCGTGAAACATACTCGCAGCATCTAAAAAGCTCACAAACATTGCTGGTGAAAATAAGGAGAAGTTAAGTGGAGATTTATATAATTATTAATGGCAATAGTGTTCCCTACTTGTAAAAGTGGAATATAGTATTTTGTATTTACTTCAGTTTTCGCACAATTTTGAAAAAAAAAATTATTATTATGATTTGATTGTTTCTGTTAGTGATGGTTTCTACTCACGCAGTTGTGGAGAGTGAGACGCTTAAATTTCGTAGAGTATTGTGGTTGTTATACGGATGACAAAATTTTGCAGCAATTAATGACATTCGCATATTCTTAAAAATTTCATCTTCGAACATAAAACGGATTTTTATATTTTCGTATTTAATAGTACGGACTAGGGAACGTCCGCCATTTGTTATAGTTTTATATTTTATACAATGGACTACGGAAGGCCTTCGCTAACTAAACTGAAGTAATTTATGAGGACTGAACATATGTTTAATATAATTATTGTAAGTACACCAATACAAGCTATTGGCAACGGAACTCATAATCAATAACAGTATATGACTAATGTGAATGGTAGCGTTGCCGTAGGCTGAATAATGAGCCGGAAAGCCACAAGTAGCACGCCAAGCTACATCCGGAGAGTTGTTCTCGGCGTGGGTCCATTGACAGATAGACCACCTACAATGGGTTTCCAATTGTTTCTTATATAGTTTCTGTTGGCGTACTTGCCCCAAGTGCCGTGCAGCTGGGACAGGAGCTCCGCTGCGTAAAGTAGCTCAATATATATCAGTAACTTCTTGTAAAGAACTAGAACGATTTGGATTCTTCGCCTGGCTTGGTAACTGACACGTCGCTGCAGTTCGCTGGGCTTCGCCGCATTTACTGGGTTATAACACGTTGTCATTTGCCGCATTTACGCCTTAACGTATTTATATTTGATCAAATTTTATAAACGTCAATTATATATTGGTGATTTTCGGGTGTCCTCCCAATTCCTCATAATATTCATCTGATGTATAGGTCACGCCGTTCCCAAACAGAGTCTGTTAGGACAGGCCGGTTCCATTATGCATACCTTTCACATTACTATTTTCTGAGACTGTCCTGAATGTCCTGATGAAATGCTCTAGATGTTACAAGGTAAGCTCCACTCTAGTTGCAGGCCGTCTTGCATCATTGTATTTTGTGTATTTTTATTTCCAGGTTACGTACAAGCTGAAATATCTTAAATAAAAAATGCCATTTCTTTTCTCTCTTTAACGAAATGCAAAATTGCTGTTCGCAATTACACATTTCACAAAATACAGTATAGTTTCCATACAGCAAGTATTACATTTATATACAATGTAAGGGGCGATAGCGTGTTTCATAGACGGGAATAACATATATATAACTCCCTACGATGTCCGCGTATGTGTATGTTAAAACACTACACATTTTGAGGGCTCTTACACGCAGTTCAGGCAGAAGCAAGTCTTTATTTTTTGCTCCCCGAACAAAAATTACGAGAAAAACTTAAATCCTTAAATATTATATTTCTTTAGTTTTTATGTTCGCGAGGATATTGCAGGGAACGTCCGCGGAAATATTTTTATATGGTGTGTCCATAGCCGGTCGTCGCATGCGGTGTTTTCACAACATGGCTCTGGACGTGGGCGAGAGAAGGAAGTATATTAGCTCTAGTTTCATCTGCCCAACACTCAGGTCTTTCTCGTCAGTGTATGTCCTCGTGCGNAGAGAAGGAAGTATATTAGCTCTAGTTTCATCTGCCCAACACTCAGGTCTTTCTCGTCAGTGTATGTCCTCGTGCGACGCTGCTACAATGGGCGTTGTTTACGCAGCAGGGCTAAGGTAATAAAACACAATGACGCCAGTATAAACTCACGCGGGTGTACAAAACAAATCAGAAATTNAACACAATGACGCCAGTATAAACTCACGCGGGTGTACAAAACAAATCAGAAATTTTTTCAAGCTGCAAGCATGACGTCAAGTTTATCACAATACATGGTTTATAGAAAATCGCATTCGCTTTTATAACTACGTGGAAAGAGATTTTTATCAACTGACTGTAACTTATTTAG
Organism: Clitarchus hookeri; assembly: GCA_002778355.1. Taxonomy (NCBI): domain Eukaryota; kingdom Metazoa; phylum Arthropoda; class Insecta; order Phasmatodea; family Phasmatidae; genus Clitarchus; species Clitarchus hookeri. Next base: position 16,554 of record NQII01004667.1, read on the forward strand.
ATAAGTGTCATTTATTTTTGAACTGTATCGGAACTGACAAAAAATTATTTGTTAATTGAAGTCGCATTCTGACGTACAGTGTGTCGTTTATGTATTTGTGGAGTTAACACAATTTGCAAGTACGGAGAATGAATAAAAAGTATAAAAACTATGCAGCTGTTGCACGTGATTTCTATATTACATCATATTTGTAGTAGTATTTTAAGCAATTTTAAGGTGAAAAATTTAATTCTTGTATATATTTTTAAGTAAATTATAATAACCTACCACTTTAAAAGGTTAGCATTTTAAACTAAAGCTTAGCTTTGAGCAAATAACAGCACTCACATAAATGGCTGTCTCTGAATATTAATCAATTTGATCTCAATCTGATGATAATGTTTGGCGACCTCTGTCGCGGAGATGCCTAGTGTGTCATTTGTAGGCACTCGCTTACCTTTAGATGTTATTTCTTTCTTGTTGCACCCTGTTGTCTTCTCTCCCAGTGAATATATTTTTTTTTTAATTGCAAAAACTTTTGTTTTCTTTTCAGTACCATAAAATTTAAATTTTATGTTTCTATGTAAGATCAAGTTTACAATATGTCTTTGTTACAGTTTATGTAATTTTTTTTATTTACCCAGCAATGATTAAATATTTCTGCCAAACTGTTATTTTAAGATTAATTCGTGACTTTAAATTATTCAACATGATTTGATCATGCGTAACTGCTGTGCAAAGTATCTAAAAAGGGTATTCAATAAAACAAAACAAAAATTATAGTTATTTAAAAAAATTTGCTATTTTTGTGTTTTCTTTTATTCTCAACTAAATTGTACAAAATATTAGTTTTTTTAATGTAAAATATCATATAAAACTGTATTACTTCTGGCTTTGAATCGAGCGAAGTGGTAAATCTTCTAGTCGCCAGGCTTTCAGCAACGTACGCCAGTTCCGTCATCTTGATTGTTACTATTTTGTGGTAAATTACCTGATTTTGGTGCTCTGAACTTTGTCTTTACTTATTGAAGGCATCCTCCATTATAACCGTTTTGGCAAGTGAAGTGCGTTTTTATTGTTTGCCCCCACCACGGTGATATGCTATTTTGCTCTTGCCTGTCATGTTTATTCATAAATATTTGTTAATTTTAGCGTTGCCCCAGATCGTGTTTCCAACGCCGCGTTGAAGCTTATCCACAAACCTGAACTCGTTGTCTTTCGATGTCTTGGTGCCGTCTTGATGACTCCTTGATGCCATGAAATACATTTTAGTATTGGCGAGAGTGTTCCCCAATGTTGCTTTTAAACAGCAAGAAACCTCAGTGTTATTTTCTCTTCATGTGCATGATAGATACACAGCACATCAAGTCACCCGTCCAACATATATTTTATTGAATTTCATAATCATGGATTGTATACCTTAATTAACCCATGAATTAAGTAACAAACTGGAGAGACATATTGTGAATCGCATAAGATTGATATTATTTTATATGTACTTAGCTTTTGCAGCATCCCAGCAAATTGATTACAGTTGTGTTATAAAAATCAAAATTTTTCATATTACATACATATAATCAATTTTCCTCTTTTCGTAACATCTTAGCGCGCTATGTTTCCAGGAAGATAAAATAACTCTTACAATGTTAAAAAAAATAGTATTTGTTGTTAGTTTATTTTAATTTTTCGGCCATTCATAAAAAGGTCACCAAAACGAATATTTGTTTGAAGTAAGTTTTCACTTAGGTTTTAATAATTTCAGTGAAATACATTTGAAGTTTATTCATCACTCCGAAAGAAAACATAATTGGTTTTGGACATAATTCACAATTGCTGGTTTGTTTTTGTAAGTGTGAAATTGTTGGGTAAGGATTTAGGCTCGGTATCTATGCTTTTACCTGATGTGTTGGGTTACAATCTACACAACCAAATATCCATTGGTGTTTCCCTGCCACGCTTCTTGTGAGTGGCCTTAGGCTTGAAGGGACTCTAAGTGTTGGTCTCTATCTGGTGTTTGGAGTTTCTGCGCCTATGTCCCTTGTGAAAGTTGTGGCGCCCTAGGCACGTTTATTTGCATAAACTGTGTACGCAACTCTATTTACGAGNTATTCATCACTCCGAAAGAAAACATAATTGGTTTTGGACATAATTCACAATTGCTGGTTTGTTTTTGTAAGTGTGAAATTGTTGGGTAAGGATTTAGGCTCGGTATCTATGCTTTTACCTGATGTGTTGGGTTACAATCTACACAACCAAATATCCATTGGTGTTTCCCTGCCACGCTTCTTGTGAGTGGCCTTAGGCTTGAAGGGACTCTAAGTGTTGGTCTCTATCTGGTGTTTGGAGTTTCTGCGCCTATGTCCCTTGTGAAAGTTGTGGCGCCCTAGGCACGTTTATTTGCATAAACTGTGTACGCAACTCTATTTACGAGCCGTAATAAACGCCAATAAAAAAAAGTACCCAGGCACTGAATTTTCAGATAAAATGGTGTGAAGATAATATTTTCCACCTGGTGAAGTAGTACATAAATTAACTTATTGTGAATGATGACTCCGGGTTGCTGAGATCATACAACTGAACCGTTTCTATCTAGATAAAAATAAAAAAATATTTTTTCTCGAAATTCCTGTTTTTTATGATGTCTCATTCCAATTTTCTGTTAAAAGCTGAATGTGCAATTTTTTAGATGACGACGAATCAGTTTTCCTAATACAGAAGTATTTTATAGTAATCACCGATAATGTCAGATTCATATAACAATTAATCTCCTCCGAAAAAATCTCAATCGTTTGATATTCGCTGCTTCTTCGTTTATGATAGGAGATGTTGTCCGAAATAATTTAATTTGTCTTTACAAGTGGTAACTTAATGATTGATTTCGGATAAATCACAGATTATTAATAATTTTTTGGTGCTTCCTAAGAAGATAATGACTTTAGTGCACGTTTTGAGATAAGCGCAGTAATTTAATTTTCAAGTTGAATCTGCTTCGCTCATACCAAAGAGGTAACTGAAATGCCGTTTAAGTCACCACGTTACGACATGAAGTGATATCACGCTCAATAGCTTTGTTTACTGTCATCATTTTAGCGATTTAAAAAATGCTTTATGAAAAGTATGTATATTAAATATCTTAAAGCCAAAGTTCATTATGCAAATTAAAGAAAAACTGACTGGTACAGCACTTTAATTATGAATGTGTAAAACTGGCTTCAATAATTATTACACTGAAATAAGACAAAGTTGTGTAAGAGAGTCTCCACTCTTGGTGATCTCAAGTACGACAGAAAATTCCCATAGCTGTTTACCAACAGATAGTTAATTATTCACCTAGTAAACATATTTATAAAACAGTCTCTATACTCTGGTCAATTTTTATGTGCTGTTACTCCGTACTCTTAAGCTAAGTGATTCTAATGCAAAATAAGTTTTATAAAATTTCAACTGTTTCTAAATAGTTTATACATAAAAAATCTTACGAAAACTGGTGTTGTAAAATACTATAAAATTGAGCTATAAAGACATGTAATTGATAAATATAAAAATAATAACTCATTTATAAACTGGTGCAAAATCATCACTACCTATTCATTTCTGGTGAAATATGTTTATTTTCAAGAACACAATAGGCATTCCGGACCTAACACAAGGCATATTAATCACTTCAACGTCTGCTTATTACTTCAAACGTTAATTTAGGCAAACTACTGTCATATAAAACATTTGGTTCCTATCACAAAATAACTATTTACTATTGAATGCTAAAAAATAATAGAAAAATGATAGCTTGTTTAGTATTAGAACGATTAGTTGTTTCACTTTATGCAACACCCGAAATGTGTGAATCAATTAAAAAAATTTATTGCTCTACCCTATTCTCCTCAGCTAGTCAGAGTAACTTTCAAAATAAAAAATAATATTGGTGGCAACCGCAAAAAAGGTTGTAAAGTACCTTCGAACCGGATGCACTAAAAAACTGAGGACACAACAAATATTGTTTTTTTTTTCATAGAAATGTGCAGGACTTTTGACGATATTCCAGAAAAATTGTTTTCTGCAATTATATATGTGCGAAAGATGCGTACATTAGTTCAAGTATTTTGAAGTTAACTCAGGACATTTAAACTAATATATTTAAAAACCCTTTACTTTTACCCTAATTTTAACGGAAACATTTACCGTAATGTTTTCCGTTACAGGAAAATATTCCCATGCTTTAATGCAATATCAAAAGTGGCATTTAAAATTGCGGATGGCGGATTTATTAAATTTAGTACCTATTTGATTTGTAAACATGACAGAAGTGGTCAGGACTAAATGGAAGAATGTAGCTGTCGGATCGATGTCAGAGATCATTTTACAGCTGACGTGAANACAGAAGTGGTCAGGACTAAATGGAAGAATGTAGCTGTCGGATCGATGTCAGAGATCATTTTACAGCTGACGTGAACTGACAAAGTGCTAAGCAGAGCTACCTAAAGCAATAGGTTAACCACCAGGAACATGTAGTAATAGGATAGGTGTTGAAATGGCGCAACCAGGTAGGACACACTTTCAAACGAGGGGCGGGAAAACGGAATGCGCAGCACATATCTATTGCGTGGTCTCGCGACTGCGAAATGTAATTAGAGCGCACAGAAGGCGAGCGGGAGCAAGCAGGCGGGTTGTGCCTCTGGGTCGGCGCGGCACGGCGCGGCGCGGCGCTGCGCGGCGCGGCGCTGCGCTGCGCAAGAACGTTAACGTTTCATGGCGGAGCACACCAGAACAAGGGCCGCCGGCCGGCGGCGGCGGTAATGTGAATTATTGCCGCGCGCCGCGTGCTAATGTAGTAATATAATTAGCCGCGGTGGCAGCGGGCGTCAGTTCGCACGGCGGCCGCGCTCCGACTTTCCGACCCTCGCGCCCGTCCTCTGCTGCTCTTCCTGCGAGCCTCCAGCCCTCTTCCGGCCGCGGCACAACTGCCTAACCGCCGCGCCGCTGCTACCACGTCATCCTAAGGCAAAACACACACCGGCATTTTCCTCTTGCTTACTTTTCTGCTCTCATTGTGTCTTTCAAATCAGACCGATAAATGTGATAACAGGACGGAAACTCCGATGTAATGTTTACAGCGTGATCCATTCCGACACTATAAATATANACCGATAAATGTGATAACAGGACGGAAACTCCGATGTAATGTTTACAGCGTGATCCATTCCGACACTATAAATATATTATCATAAATCACAATTCAACTGAATAACTGTTTTTGTCATTTAATTTTTCCTATGACTACGATGCGAGCAAAACCTTGAATTGGCACCGCACATGTCCGTTTATCTGACGACTCCATTGTGCCACAGCATTAATTTTGGTTCCAAAAGAAATATTTTGTCAATATTTTTTTATTTAAACCATATAATTTAGGTATTTTTATTGTCACTTTGATTTGGTCCACATATCCCAAAGAAAATATTACCAGATAACGAATATGTCATTCATGCAAAACCCACGGCCATGTTCCCTATAAAGTAACAACCCGAAACCCTCTCCCAATTATTTAAAACCATATAGTGGTCATTCTACTATTTATGTAAGTATAGAAGTCGTAAATATATGAGAAAATTATCAAAAATAGTAACTAGTCATCTCGTACCTCAAAAAAAAATATCACTAACATTAATAACTCTGATACCACTTCTTCGCAAAGGATGACAGCGATTGTAAGGCGGTCAGATAGTTCAGTACATGTCTATCGATTCTTATAATATTAACCTCTCATAATGTTTTGTACAACAAGCTGGTAAAATTAATAAGCTTAAAGGTAAGGAAATGAAATGGTTCAAACTGTAAAGCTTCACATTCATTTATGTGCAATGGAGAAAGAAAAAAAATTAGGAGGAACAACAGGACACCAGCAGTGAAGTTGGCCTGATCGATGCCACAACCTTATGGCCAAACGCGCACAGTGTTCACTATGCATAGGTGGCATAACTTATTGCCTTTATAATTAATCGTAATTATTAATAAATCATGCTTACAATTATCTAGTCAGTTCGTCAAATGCTTCAACATCTTGGCTACTAACCACAGTCACCGTGACCAATGTAACATTTAGGCACCATTAAAAAAAAAACACTTACTACAACTTACCAAATGCCAATTGAAAAGGTTTGTAACAACTGTCCATTTAAGACATACAGGCCATAAAAAACGGATTTTTCTTTCAAAAAGTTCATTTCAAACGACCATACAATTCATACGGAACTTAACAACACCGAGTCTCTATGCTAACCGAATGCACCAAAAGCCAATAACAAATCGTCGTATACCAACTATATCAGCCATGCCAATGACTATAATTGTTACCAGTGAAACGCTATGGTGTTAAGCATAATGACCGACACAGACTCAAGTATGATGGAGTGTGCCGGTACGAAAAGGTAAAATGAGTGTGGACAACAAGGTAAGAATAATGAACGTAATTAATAAACAAAAATTAGTTTTCGTTTTACAATAATACAATAAGGTAATGTAGTAACTATGGCACAGTAAAATATTTACTTTTTTGCTTGCTTTGCCTGAGAAACCAACAAATATAAAATAAAAAAAATGTAATTAATCCCCCAAATGTAACATTTGAAATTCTCAGCATTCAATGACTTTAATATGTACTGACTGGAAAAGGTGAAACGAACGAGACAAAAGCAATCTAAATATAAGTGGCAAACAAAACCCCTTCCTGGCCCGCAGCTCACTACACCAAAGGCAATGAAAAATTAATGGCACGATGCACGTGAAAGTAGTAGGGAAAAAGGAAGGCATTAAACTAATTACAATTAAAAATGGCACTCCTTGACTCCGGGCTTGATGCGCACCGTTATCAAAACTCAATTAAAAATTAAAATGTTATAATAGGAAAAATTTAAGTGGAAAATCTGCATCAAAATAGTGGAGCGTATCAGTCTACCGTCTGGCACCCTTACAGTAATAATCATACTTGTCTGCTCAGGCCTAACAGAAATATTACAAGTCACCGGCAGACGAAAAATTGCAGCACTCCCTGAAAAANCATACTTGTCTGCTCAGGCCTAACAGAAATATTACAAGTCACCGGCAGACGAAAAATTGCAGCACTCCCTGAAAAAAAGGCAATTAGGTTAATCAAGAACAAACGGCCAAAGCCGAAATATTTCCTGCCTCCAAAAATAACATTTTAAGAAAAACGGACTGCATACCTTGGCGCACGTTGCCGTAGAACCTTATAAATTCTTAAACCGACAAGAAATATGAGCTGAAGCACTTATGATGACCCCGTAGAAGTGAGCGACCTCCAAGTGCCAGGCCCGATACATTAACACAAATTCAACCCCTCTTCCAGCGCGACGCAACTCCCTTGAAACGCGTGGCGCAAGGTTCATCAGCAGCGAAGTTGGTGAAGCCAACTCGAGGGAACAGCCTCGGAATCAGTTGAGGCCTTTATTATGCTTCGTCCGCCGAATATGTAGCTCGTGGCGTTGGCGGCTGTTAGGACTGGTGTACCAGATTATTTCAGTGAGGGAAAAATGTTTGTACCTTCGTAGTTAAGCACCAAAAACTGTTCAGTTCAAGCAAGTTCAAACGACGAATAGGGTAACGTGCGTATGCCACGTTACATCCCCCGTTCACAAAACCTTCAGCCACTGCTGAAGCCGACACTCCCACCTGGGTGGCCGATCCAGGGAGAGACACGGTCCAGCAGGCAGGAACAAAGTGCTCAGTACATATCGGATCACACAGAAAATGTCCAGAGTAAAGTAGGCTAGAAATTTCCACTGTAGCACTATGGAAGAAGGAAAAGCAGAAATGTCTTCAAAAGGAAAACCGAGCATGTTCAAAACAGCATATTCAACCCCCACATCTTCAAAGCAGCATTTTCTAGGCGCGCACACACAACAGGAAGAGTGAGGTATCAGAGATGCAGTCGCAGCTGGGAGAGAAAAGAATTGACGCCAGGCAACTGGGGCTCTCCAACTTGGACCCGGCAACAAAAATATAAACCCAGTTATGAATCAAGTCTGGATACATATAAAAATAATATATAACACATCACGTATACTAAATCATCCACAATAAAACACATCTGTATAATACATGCCAGAAGTATCAAGCAGTATCACCTTAAACCAAAGGTTTAGTGATGGCTACATGAACTTTCATTACAGAACTACCATGGCAGTCACGAACCAACAAAGTGACAGGGGTAAGGAACTTAAGAATCACATACAGTCCTTTATAATTTATTGCTAATTTGGCAGTAAAATTATCAACTGCTTTACTCAAATAATGTTACGGCACCCAAATGTTTTACCAAATTNTATTGCTAATTTGGCAGTAAAATTATCAACTGCTTTACTCAAATAATGTTACGGCACCCAAATGTTTTACCAAATTTTATATTTGCACTCATTATGAGATATGGTATTAAATTTTTGCATTTTCTCATAACTCTTTTTTAATGGTTGGTAACATCAGACCATTACTGTTTCACAGTAGTTGAGGATCTTCAGGTATATTGAAGTTGATATTCCAAGATTTGTTAAGGGGATGCCGAAGATCCCTTTCAAAAACAACTGACTAGGTGTATTACTTACAGGAACACTATGATTTGAATTAAGAACAAAAAAAAAAGGAAATGAATCGAAACATCCCAACCATGGTGAGTATCGTGGTGAAAATTGCTCAGAGCAACTTAAATTACCCTATTATACCATCCTACCACGTTTCTCTCAGGGTGGTAAGGACTGGTCGGTAACAGATGACTGCTCCATGAATAGGCAAAATTACACATTTGAGAAGATGTGAATTTTTTTACATGGCAACTATTTATATAAACTGGGGACCCAAAGAAGTTGAACACTCACTCGGAAAGAATACGTACAATAGTCGTAGCCTTTTGATCTTTCATGGGATAGACTTACAAAAACTGAGTGAAAGCATCCACTAAGATAAGTAAACTTGAATTCCACCTTTTCGAACAAGGAAGAGGGCCAAAACAGTCTATGTATAATTCCCCTGAACAAATGTCGGTGGATTACTGGAGAAATAATTGAGATCTTTAACATATTTAGGATTACATTGCTGGCATTTCAAACAGACACGAACACGGTTCCTGATGTCACAATCCATTCCTGGCCGGATAAAGGAGACAGCAATACCACATAGAGATTTCTCTTGCACAAAATGAGCCCCGAAGTACGTACATTGCTAGTATTCGAAGATCATTTCTCTCAATTTCAAAGGCATATGCACTTAAAATCAACCCTTACGTGTTATCTTACTTAAAATACATTTACGCATCTCAGAACTTAAACTATTGCCTTGCTGAAAATCTAAAATGACCTGCTGACATTAAGGATTGAAAGACTCTCAGTGTTACATATTTACAAAGGACTCAGGTATGCACTGAAACTCATTTAATGTTTCGATATAATGACATTTAGGGCTTCAGCCATCATCCCCACTATCCACACAAAACTGTATAGTCTCATACGATCGAGAGAGGGCATCAGCTACAGTGTTATCGGGTCCTGTCACATGAAAAATAATATATATAAAACGGGATGAACGCTTAACACATCTGCCCAGCTTCCTTAATTTTTCTTCATTTTGCAGAGCTAGGACAAGACCTGGTTATCAGTACAAGGAACTGATTCATTTTCTCCAAGATAGTCGTAAAAGCATTCAATGGCCCATACACAGGCCAAAGCTTCCTTTTCATAGGCGGAATACTTCATTTCAACACTCTTCAAAAGTCTGCTAGAATAAGTAACAGGATGTATAGCTCATTCTACTTGCTGCGATAGTACAGCCCCGAGGGCTCTACCACTGGCTTACAGATGCAAGATAAATTTTTTGTCGACCTGTGGTAACTGCAAAATAGGAGAATGTATACATCGCTTCGCTTCTTTAAAAGCCGAAATTTGTTCGGGACACCAGATAAATAAATAATTTTTTCTTCTTTAATTTGTTCAGTGGAGTAATTATGTCTGCCAGCTGTGGTACAAATTTAGAAAAATTACCTACACTGCCAAAGACCTTGCGAAACCCTTAACATTCTTGGGAGTAAGGAAATAAAATACAGGCTGAATCCAGTCAGGATCTAATAACACTTGATCATTAGAAACTTTAAATTCAAAACTCTTGGCATGGTCAGCTGCCCACACAATTTTTTTCAGGGTTTACTGTCAACCCTGCGCCTCTAAACGTTTCCAAAATATACCTGATATTGGATAGGTGTTCTTCCACAGTCTGACTGTAAATAATGATATCATCAAGGTAGTTAACTATAAACTGACCCTGAAAGTGTCGCAGGACCTTCTCAAGAACCAAGGACAAAGCTTGCACACCAAATGAAACTCCTAAATAATCACACTTCCATTCTAACAGACCCCTGGGAGAGACAAAAACCAAAACAGGTTTAGGCTGAGGGTGTAGCACACATTGATGGAAAGCATGATTTATATCTAACAGTGTGAAAACCTTGGCACCCCCTGATTGTTGAAAAATGTTATCCACCTTGGGCAATGGAAAATTATCTAATGCAATTCGCGAATTAACCAGACGGTAATCAATAATTAAACGGGACTCCGCTAGTTGTTTATTCGGGTGTAAAAATAGGGTTGATGTAAACACTCTTAGAAAAGGGTTACTACATTTTCATCTATCAATTTATTCAAAATGCCTTAAAATTTTTTTTCCTTAGGTGGAGCCAAACTATAAGTCAACTGAAGTACGGTCCTTAAGAATGATTAATAAGGTTCCTCATGACAGCGACCTATACGAGCAGTGATAACATCAGAAAATTCACTGACAAGTGAATCAATAACATCCTTCGCTAAATTATTAAGCTTCAGCGTAGTAACATACAACCAAATGGATAGGATCCTGAGAAAAAGTGAATCGCAAAACACCAACATTTGCATCTACGACCGCACTTGTATGGGCCAAAAAATCTATACCCAAGATAACTTAAGGAAAGATTGCGAATTATAAAAAGTTATTATTCCAACAAAAGTTATTTACCTTAAATATTATGGTAATGCGAGCATCAGTACTCACAGGCCCACCATTTACGATATTGAATNACAAAAGTTATTTACCTTAAATATTATGGTAATGCGAGCATCAGTACTCACAGGCCCACCATTTACGATATTGAATTTAACAAACTTAACAGACACTAAAGATAAAGAATCTGTAGAAAAATTAGGAAACCATAATTTACAATAGCAATGGTCGAATAAAGTAGCAGTGAAACCAGTATTTATCAGNCTGTAGAAAAATTAGGAAACCATAATTTACAATAGCAATGGTCGAATAAAGTAGCAGTGAAACCAGTATTTATCAAAGCCCTGACACAATTAGCCCAGATATTTAGGGTAACAGAAGGAAACACAGACGAGCAATATGAAACATTATTAACCTGGCCCTTTATTACCTTAGAACACTTCGGACGAATATGCCTTTTCTCTCCAGAAGAAAAATCAACTATATCCTTCCTCTTTTCTGTAGTTTCAGTGGCTACCCCAACTTCTTCCTACNCATTAGAAACTTTAAATTCAAAACTCTTGGCATGGTCAGCTGCCCACACAATTTTTTTCAGGGTTTACTGTCAACTCTGCGCCTCTAAACGTTTCCAAAATATACCTGATATTGGATAGGTGTTCTTCCACAGTCTGACTGTAAATAATGATATCATCAAGGTAGTTAACTATAAACTGACCCTGAAAGTGTCGCAGGACCTTCTCAAGAACCCGGGACAAAGCTTGCACACCAAATGAAACTCCTAAATAATCACACTTCCATTCTAACAGACCCCTGGGAGAGACAAAAACCAAAACAGGTTTAGGCTGAGGGTGTAGCACACATTGATGGAAAGCATGATTTATATCTAACAGTGTGAAAACCTTGGCGCCCCCTGATTGTTGAAAAATGTTATCCACCTTGGGCAATGGAAAATTATCTAATGCAATTCGCGAATTAACCAGACGGTAATCAATAATTAAACGGGAGTCCGCTAGTTGTTTATTCGGGTGTAAAAAGAGGGTTGATGTAAACACTCTTAGAAAAGGGTTACTACATTTTCATCTATCAATTTATTCAAAATGCCTTAAAAAATTTTTTCCTTAGGTGGAGCCAAACTATAAGTCAACTGAAGTACGGTCCTTAAGAATGATTAATAAGGTTCCTCATGACAGCGACCTATACGAGCAGTGATAACATCAGAAAATTCACTGACAAGTGAATCAATAACATCCTTCGCTAAATTATTAAGCTTCAGCGTAGTAACATACAACCAAATGGATAGGATCCTGAGAAAAAGTGAATCGCAAAACACCAACATTTGCATCTACGACCGCACTTGTATGGGCCAAAAAATCTATACCCAAGATAACTTAAGGAAAGATTGCGAATTATAAAAAGTTATTATTCCAACAAAAGTTATTTACCTTAAATATTATGGTAATGCGAGCATCAGTACTCACAGGCCCACCATTTACGATATTGAATTTAACAAACTTAACAGACACTAAAGATAAAGAATCTGTAGAAAAATTAGGAAACCATAATTTACAATAGCAATGGTCGAATAAAGTAGCAGTGAAACCAGTATTTATCAAAGCCCTGACACAATTAGCCCAGATATTTAGGGTAACAGAAGGAAACACAGACGAGCAATATGAAACATTATTAACCTGGCCCTTTATTACCTTAGAACACTTCGGACGAATATGCCGTTTCTCTCCAGAAGAAAAATCAACTATATCCTTCCTCTTTTCTGTAGTTTCAGTGGCTACCCCAACTTCTTCCTACTTATGAAAAGCCCCACGACTAGAACTATACTGGGGTTGGTTATAACAAAACCAGGCCCTTATGATGGTTATAATAAAACCTATTAGCCAAAATAATTGTTTTCCCAATTTGTCGAAATGGTGATTGACAATTTGCTACCTTACGTTAAACCATATTGTTTGTCTGCTTCACCAACTTCCTTGATCAAATTAAAAAAACTTTATTCAGATAAGTTAGAGTTAGATTAGAGGGACACGTAGTGAATCAGAATGTGGGGCATCGTTTTCCTTTAATGAAAATGAAATAGAATGTTAAGGGTTGTTTGGTTTGGCTTTGCATCATATTCTCTTTAAAATTACTTTATCCTATCAATGAAAATGTATTCATTTTCTTTTAAGTGTCTGCCTACTTCTAACTGCGTGGGAGAAACANTATCCTATCAATGAAAATGTATTCATTTTCTTTTAAGTGTCTGCCTACTTCTAACTGCGTGGGAGAAACAGACGGCGGACTCCTTTCAGTTTAACTGTTAATATCACACGAATTTGAGATGATTGTATATTGAAACTCATGGGCAAAATTCGTCCCTTTCTTTCGCAGGGCACCATGAATTACCGTTCTTTGTCTGTTTGCGTCGTTGTCATTTATNCCTTTAATGAAAATGAAATAGAATGTTAAGGGTTGTTTGGTTTGGCTTTGCATCATATTCTCTTTAAAATTACTTAATCCTATCAATGAAAATGTATTCATTTTCTTTTAAGTGTCTGCCTACTTCTAACTGCGTGGGAGAAACAGACGGCGGACTCCTTTCAGTTTAACTGTTAATATCACACGAATTTGAGATGATTGTATATTGAAACTCATGTATATATAAACGNTCAGTTTAACTGTTAATATCACACGAATTTGAGATGATTGTATATTGAAACTCATGTATATATAAACGGGCAAAATTCGTCCCTTTCTTTCGCAGGGCACCATGAATTACCGTTCTTTGTCTGTTTGCGTCGTTGTCATTTATCCATAGAATACTGCATTTGTCAGAAGCCATTTATTTTCCCATTCAGACTCGCCTACATAGAGAATAGACGCTAGACGTTCTGCGCTCTGTGTGGCTCAATTTTCCCCAGCGATGGCGAACGGCGTGGCTCATTTACGTACGGTAAATCGGTAATCAATTGTCACTTTAATTTTCCAGACTTGAAAATGTTTTATCTCACAGTCACTGTTCCTTACCAAAATTCCAAATTAAGTGCATATTGCTGAACGAATGAATGAGACAAGTTGGTGAACTCATTGCAGGCATGGCCAATGTGATTAATCTGGCCAATTCCTACTTATTCGTTACCATTATATATATATCATCCACTGACAGAGGTTGCCCTAAGTAACAACATAATCACGCATGTTTCCCACTGGAATCATTCGGCTCGATGCCAGGGACACCATCAAAACAGTTGGATCTCTAATGCACATAGCCTGCACGAGGGCCCGACAGTAAAGCACTGAGATACATTCAGTCAGTACNAGAATAGACGCTAGACGTTCTGCGCTCTGTGTGGCTCAATTTTCCCCAGCGATGGCGAACGGCGTGGCTCATTTATGTACGGTAAATCGGTAATCAATTGTCACTTTAATTTTCCAGACTTGAAAATGTTTTATCTCACAGTCACTGTTCCTTACCAAAATTCCAAATTAAGTGCATATTGCTGAACGAATGAATGAGATAAGTTGGTGAACTCATTGCAGGCATGGCCAATGTGATTAATCTGGCCAATTACTACTTATTCGTTACCATTATATATATCATCCACTGACAGAGGTTGCCCTAAGTAAAAACATAATCACGCATGTTTCCCACTCGAATCATTCGGCTCGATGCCAGGGACACCATCGAAACAGTTGGATCTCTAATGCACATAGCCTGCACGAGGGCCCGACAGTAAAGCACTGAGATACATTCAGTCAGTACAGGCACCTCCAGCTAACACAACATCTGGTGAGACACACGCCTCAATCTGGTACTATCGTGCGCCACTGGTTCTCGCCCACATCGTTGAGTTGAGTTCAGAGATTTAGGGTGGCTCTTAAAAACGAGATCTTGGGAGCCGATGAGAGTGAAATGAAGAGAAAATGATGCAGCATCGGAATGCAATGGTGGGGGAAACGCTACATTCCCGAGAAAACCCACCAACCAGCGGCCACGTTCTGCACGATTCCATATTGCGAAAATCCGGAATGACCCGGCCAGGGATTGAACCCGGCTTGCTTCGGTTCGAGGTAACCAAACTAACCAGTAGACCACCGAGGCCCCTTCGCACATCGTCAATGAACTAGTTGCACTCAAATATTCCCGTGGTGCAGCTGAGGTGCTACCCCATCCTATACTGTCTGTCCAGGACAGTGCCGGAGCACTGCGCCGACCCTTCTTTATGTGGATTGACCAGTTTGACGTTCACAGTGGTTTAGGCTACTCGCCTCCCGCCATGTGCAACAGGACTCGACTCGCGGCGGGTCCATTTCCGGATCTCTGAAAGTGTGAAACTGAGTTGCTGTTAGCAGATTGGTTTTCTCTGGGTAACTATTGTTTACGGTTTCTTCACACTCAGTGAATTCAACCTTTCAAAAATCACCCCTTTCATGAAGAGCTTGGTTGTTGCCTTAATATGTCCCATGTCTTTAGTGTTTTATACTCGCGTTAGCAAAAAAGAATCTTATATTGGTTAAATTTAACTTATAATTATATTTTATCTATTAATTACAAATGTTTTAAATTAAACATTGAATACACTCAGGAAGTAAATAGGAGTGTTGGTAAGTTTAGTAAGAAATAGTTCTTATACAAAATATTATTAATCTGAGTGCGCTCGAATGAGGTCCGTTTTANAACTAGCTGCACTCAAATATTCCCGTGGTGCAGCTGAGGTGCTACCCCATCCTATACTGTCTGTCCAGGACAGTGCCGGAGCACTGCGCCGACCCTTCTTTATGTGGATTGACCAGTTTGACGTTCACAGTGGTTTAGGCTACACGCCTCCCGCCATGTGCAACAGGACTCGACTCGCGGCGGATCTCTGAAAGTGTGAAACTGAGTTGCTGTTAGCAGATTGGTTTTCTCTGGGTAACTATTGTTTACGGTTTCTTCAAACTCAGTGAATTCATCCTTTCAAAAATGACCCCTTTCATGAAGAGCTTGGTTGTTGCCTAAATATGTCCCATGTCTTTAGTGTTTTATACTCGCGTTAGCGAAAAAGAACCTTATATTGGTTAAATTTAACTTATACTTATATTTTATCTATTAATTACAAATGTTTTAAATTAAACATTGAATACACTCAGGAAGTAAATAGGAGTGTTGGTAAGTTTAGAAAGAAATAGTTCTTTTACAAAATATTATTAATCTGAGTGCGCTCGAATGAGGTCCGTTTAAAATTTTGTGTAATTTTCTAGACATCGTTAAGCTTTGTTCAAGGCGGAGGCATATCCTATAAAGAGAAATTTTGCAGGGCTTCAGCAACGTTAGAAGCAACCATGAATTGACTAAACATCTCAATATATCCATAGAATATGTTTAAGGAAATATANAATGAGGTCCGTTTTAAATTTTGTGTAATTTTCTAGACATCGTTAAGCTTTGTTCAAGGCGGAGGCATATCCTATAAAGAGAAATTTAGCAGGGCTTCAGCAACGTTAGAAGCAACCATGAATTGACTAAACATCTCAATATATCCATAGAATATGTTTAAGGAAATATAATGTTAATATACGGAATCCGTTCCGTATTGAGGAAAAATGGAAAGTAGCTCCATACTAACAAAATACAATACCTTCTTGTAATTCCTATAGTTTATGTTTTCGGGAACGGACAATGCTGAGGCTATGCGTTGCGTTCTTCGCAGAAACAATTAAAATAATAATGTGTTTCGTTGTCACTTAGGTAATTCTTGCCAAATTAAAACTATTACTTCAAACGTCTAAAACTTGCAAAGCCAAATTTTATATTAAGAAATACTTCAATTACTCAAACATTACTAAAACCCAGTTGCAGTTGATTTGCTAAGCTGTAAAAAGTATTTTTATACTTGAGATAGCTAGGAGAGTGAGAAGGACGCTTCACCATCTTTTTACATCTTTTTGAACCAGAAAACATATTCTTACTTTTAAAGTTTCTTTTTCTGCAATGTTAAAACCTGCGAAAACAAAAAAAGAATAGAACTTCTTGTAAGTCCTCTTTATAGACCGGAAGAAGGGAANGGAACGGACAATGCTGAGGCTATGCGTTGCGTTCTTCGCAGAAACAATTAAAATAATAATGTGTTTCGTTGTCACTGAGGTAATTCTTGCCAAATGAAAACTATTACTTCAAACGTCTAAAACTTGCAAAGCAAAATTTTATATTAAGAAATACTTCAATTACTCAAACATTACTAAAACCCAGTTGCAGTTGATTTGCTAAGCTGTAAAAAGTATTTTTATACTTGAGATAGCGAGGAGAGTGAGAAGGACGCTTCACCATCTTTTTACATCTTTTTGAACCAGAAAACATATTCTTACTTTTAAAGTTTCTTTTTCTGCAATGTTAAAACCTGCGAAAACAAAAAAAGAATAGAACTTCTTGTAAGTCCTCTTTATAGACCGGAAGAAGGGGAGAAGATACTAAAATTGGGCCGCGGTGGCTGAGCGGTTAGCCTGCTCGCCTCCCACCAAGGCGAACCGGGTTCAATTCCCGGCCGGGTTACTCCCGGGTTATCGCTTGTGGAAATCGTGCCAGACGATGCCGCTGTTCAGCGGGTTTACTACGGGATTTCGCGTTTCCCTCAGCCCTTACATTCAGGCGCTGCTCTATCCTCACCTCAATCACCTTCACCGGCTCTCACGACCTCGCTATTAAGAGCCACTCAAATCCCTTCAATCACTCCCACACTCACAAACTAAAAAATTTATGGAGAGTTTCCGTGAGTTTACGGATATTTCTGTGAAATTTACAGGAAAACCATTGTTGAAGAATACTTTGTGTCCGTAATTTTATATATGTTTGTGGGTTAATTTTTAACAGCATTTTTCCGTTATTTCCTGTAAAACTTTCTAGCAGAGTATCCTGCACGAAGCTTGATTTATTACCAAACATACCATGGTTTACTGGAAACCGAGTACCAATTCTCTATTAGNTTACAGGAAAACCATTGTTGAAGAATACTTTGTGTCCGTAATTTTATATATGTTTGTGGGTTAATTTTTAACAGCACTTTTCCGTTATTCCTGTAAAACTTTCTAGCAGAATATCCTGCACGAAGCTTGATTTATTACCAAACATACCATGGTTTACTGGAAACCGAGTACCAATTCTCTATTTGTAAAATCACGTATTGGTGGAAAGTCATTTAACATACCAGATATTGTTCTGGTCAAATACCCGAAGAATAAAAGGANGTAAAATCACGTATTGGTGGAAAGTCATTTAACATACCAGATATTGTTCTGGTCAAATACCCGAAGAATAAAAGGAAGAGTAAAACGAGTATTTACAAATCCTGTTAAGATTAGAAATTTGAATTAACAAATTATTCTGCTATCTGTGATCCTCATGAAAATCATTGTCAAACTTTCCATAGCCGTATATTCGGTGAGAAAAGTATCATTGTCTTGCTTTACCGTGTGAATAACCATCATACACATTACTGAGAGTACAGTACGTAGTTGTCACATGGCATGCTTTCACTCATTACCGAGCTTACGGATTTCTTATAGACTGGCTGTAGTGTGGGTTTGCTTTTCTTTAACTTTCTCTACATATTCAAGACGAATTCCGTTCTATGTAGGTACTTTCTTAAAAGCGTTCGAGTGACTAATTATTTTTTGATTTTCATTCTTTAGTTTTTTCTTTAAAAATTGTGTCAATTTTAATTGAATATAAAATTGGAATATATTTTGGAACAAGGAATTTAGCATAATTATAATAACTTTAAGTATAAATATATATTTTCCAATATTTTAAAAAAGTTACATAATCACAAAATATGACTTTAGTTGCTTTAATTTCTTAAAGTCATAGGAACATCATAAATCAATTCATTTAAAGAGCCGACAGTTGGTTTGCCAGCCGTTTACTTTTAACATTTGACTATTTTAAATTATTTATAATTTCAAAATAAAATTAAAATGAAACTAAAAGCGAATCACAAAATAATAAATTTGAAGGGAGCTTCTTTATGTTATTACGGTTAAAACAAAAGTCGTTACTAGTGGATGGAGGCGAACATTTTACTTAATTCAGTAATATTAATNTATGTTATTACGGTTAAAACAAAAGTCGTTACTAGTGGATGGAGGCGAACATTTTACTTAATTCAGTAATATTAATAGCAAATTACGTATATAAATTTGCAGTACATAATATTCCACTTATCTAATTTAAAAATTAATTTCCCACATTTCTTGCGATTTTCTAAGCCTGACACAAGGTGACAATTACATTTAGTAATAAATATTATAAGCAACGGTATTTCAGTTTCAAACACGTATAACACACTGTTGGACATGGAAATCGCAACACCTACCTTGATATGCGCACATTAATTGAAACATCACAGGCTGATAGAAGATAGTCAAAATGGGTATTGATTAGTCTTTCACTAATATAGGGCGCATTGTTAAGCATCCACAAACCACGCGTTCAATACGTGGAAGAGCCGCCCCTCGTGGCTATACACGCAGTAATGCGACAAGAGATTTCATCATAAAGGTGGCNCGCAGTAATGCGACAAGAGATTTCATCATAAAGGTGGCAGGTAGTATGTGGCGGTAGCTTGCTGATACATAAGACAGATAATCTGTCTCTTTTTCCAATATAGACTCTCCCGTAGTGTGGTTAAGGAATACTTAAGTTTGGGTTTGCAAAGTAAATGGTAAAATACTTTGGTTTTTACAAAACTTTTGGGGTTCCGAGATATGAAAATTCTTTTGAACGCTCCATTTAAATTATTACACACATACCGTACATGGTCACCAAAATATTGATACAAACTGATAAAATAAACACCCAATAAACNCCCCCCTTTACGAGCTGTTTTAAAGAACAGAGTTCTGGCCTAGCAAAGTTCAGAGATGATTCTCTTCCCAAAAAAAAATTCACTCCTTATATATATTCAACGCCCAGTTCTCGAATTTTTCCTTTTTTCATGAAATGTAGACAGCACCCAAAGGCGACACTTCATACTGCACGCACGCCAGCAGACGATCTTGATGTCACCAGTGGGTGGAGTGGGGGAGAACCCGACAAGGAAGCCGAGCAAGGCGGCCAGCGCTTAGTTATCCCTCAGCCCGCCCGCCGATAACTACGTCGGGGCGAAAAAGTATAACAGGGCACACACACCCAGGTAAGACGCCACGTCTATAACGTCAGCAGTCAGTCCACATAGATCTCGTAGGACAGTAGCTAAATGCATGGGTTTTCATGAGACAGGTGCTCATGGTTGATGTGACACTATCACAAGTGTCCTGAGGCACATACCATCATGCTTCCTTCAATTACACACGTAGATATTCCAGTAGTTGGTCATGTTGTTGGCGATTGTGCAAACACCGCCAAATATCATTTGCGCCAGACCGGAGATAAAGACTTGATGTAGGGAGTAGATGATTTGGAATGTAATGAACGTTACTTTACAAATACGTCAATTCTAGCAGTTATTTTACGTTATAAACAAACACAAATCATAGTTTGATTGCCCACGCAAGACGGAGGTAAAAATTATTTACTTAGTTATTGGCGCAACACACTATGTCAGTTTTTGCCCTTAAAAAAATACTGTGGTGGTCACAAGGTTCTTATATAATTAAGAATGTAACAAAAGAATTTGTAAGACAAACAAAATCGTTTGTATTTGTGGTATTTAGTGGCAACCACAAATATACTTCTGTTATCAGTACTAAATTCACATTTTTGGTAGGCAATAATTTATTCGTTAGTCGCAGCAAAAGTGTTGTGATTATAGGAGCACAATNGCCAGACCGGAGATAAAGACTTGATGTAGGGAGTAGATGATTTGGAATGTAATGAACGTTACTTTACAAATACGTAATTTCTAGCAATTATTTTACGTTATAAACAAACACAAATCATAGTTTGATTGCCCACGCAAGACGGAGGTAAAAATTATTTACTTAGTTATTGGCGCAACACACTATGTCAGTTTTTGCCCTTAAAAAAATACTGTGGTGGTCACAAGGTTCTTTTATAATTAAGAATGTAACAAAAGAATTTGTAAGACAAACAAAATCGTTTGTATTTGTGGTATTTAGTGGCAACCACAAATTTACTTCGGTTATCAGAACTAAATTCACATTTTTGGTAGGCAATAATTTATTCGTTAGTCGCAGCAAAAGTGTTGTGATTATAGGAGCACAATTGATTAGTGTGGCTCACAAGTGTTTTGCAGTTTGCGGGCTGTGGTAGGAATGTACGGTTTAATTTATTGTCGACAGTAACATAGCGGAAGGAATCAGTCAATACCTTCATTAAGGAACCAGCTATCGCCTGGAGGCAATTCGGGCGGCCACTGAAAACTAAAATCAGGGTGGTCGGACCAGGAATGGAACCTGGTTTCTCTCGAATACAGGTATGGCGTGCTGTCACTGCGCCAGCTCGCTTGGTGTAGCGAGTTTAGACTTACCACACTGAGAGACATAAATATCTGCAAACATTCTGTCGTAGCTAGAACTATGTCCACCAAAGAATGAACCGCCGTTTTTTTTAATCTCCGATTGTGCTTTGCCAACGTCCTGATAATCCACACTACACCGTACGCTGTACTTTACCGCGCAACGTTCATTACTGGCTGACTGCCAGACATTAGGATAGCAATTTATCAGCTTATCAATGAAATGTTATTTCGTATAAAATACACTATGCAATCCTCTGTGCTCATTTCAGTAATATACACTCTGAGTGTTTTCGACGTGATATTAATATTCAGTGAACGTCATAAGATCTAATGGCAAGGTTGACTATATTTTCAAGGAATTTAGAAGTCGTTATAATATGCCTCACTCCCCATTACTTTGTTTATTTCAGGGGACAAAATAAAAAGCAAAGCACTAAATTTCTCTATTAAATAACGATTTTCGGGTTATTTTATACAATAATACGTTTTCTTACCAGCAACAGACACTTAGCTTGGAAAGCGTTAACCAAACAATTTTTGTAACAAAAGAAATACATTTTCTTTCAGTGATAGTGCAATGATTAAGATATAATCATTACATCGGAACGTTTTCGCAATATCTCTTATTGCTGTATGTAATAACCGTTTGTAAGTTCTACCAAATAGGGGCAGACTAAGNTTATTGCTGTATGTAATAACCGTTTGTAAGTTCTACCAAATAGGGGCAGACTAAGGAGGAAGAGCAAAAGATAAACGCCAGTGATCCTTCTTCACACATCGAGCTGAACCTACTACCCTTCCTGATACTTATACAGATACTACTTATTATCTGTAGGATTATTGCCTCCTTCTCGTACAACGCTTGAATGTGCGCTGTGCTTCAGTGTACTCCTGTCAATCGCTTGAAGTCTAGACGGAGAAATATTTCTGGTCACGACGTCGTTATCGCGTGAACACGTCACGATTTTAATTTTAATTCATCAAAATTAAATACATAACCGTTTGCTAATAGCGTATCAATTGATACTTTTTACAGGTATCTGAATAAATCTGCGTTCAAATAAACGAGCCCATGAAAAATATGTGCCGAAAAGTAAATTCTATTTCTACCTTGTTATATACACGTATCAACTACGTCATTTTCCTAGATANAAAAATATGTGCCGAAAAGTAAATTCTATTTCTACCTTGTTATATACACGTATCAACTACGTCATTTTCCTAGATAACATGAATTTATGGCAGATAATAAGTAACCAACAGCTTATGTTTAGTCAGTTTGTCCTATTTTAAGATATGTTGTTCAGTCAAAATGATATTTAAGCGCTCTCAAGTATAAACAACGTAATATTTATCGACTAAGTATTAACGGAATAAATGAAAAATTNAATGATATTTAAGCGCTCTCAAGTATAAACAACGTAATATTTATCGACTAAGTATTAACGGAATAAATGAAAAATGAATTTTTTTTTCTCTTGGTAATAGAAGACTGCCACGTTATTTAAAAGATTCGATTAATGCAGACTTTCTATCATTTCAGCTTATTTACACTGCATGTTCCTGCCGCGATCACTGATTCCAGTTAATTTATCTTATTCGACAGTGAGCAGTAATATAAAGGAATTTTCAGTATTATTTCGAAAGCTGATCTGCATTTATTGTGTACAGTGAAACTTATGCTTCTTTCCGAAATCCTGAAATTAAGCTACTTAATTATGTTACGAATTTTGTATCCGCGTTATCATATTTAGTGTTTACATATTAAGTCATCAATATTAATAGAAAAAGTTTTTCGATAAAAACTGGTCTCTTATACGGAAAGAGATAATCTTGCAAATGAGAAGCTGTCGGGCTTTCGTTCTGTGTATAGTACTTATCACACGATTTGAGATATAGCCTCCAATATTTACAAAGCAATGAAAGAATCAGAATTAGCAATTGTAGTGTTTCATGACCTTACCAAAGCTGATACAACAGACCATGGAATAGTTTTATCACGTCTAGGAGATAAAAGGTCTTTCCGGGACAGACTTTGAATGATACTGCAGCTACCTGAGTGGCACGCAACATCAGGCTCACTTTAAAACAAGTATGGCACACAGACCTCGGCAAAACAAAGAAGTGGAAAAGGTGTTCCTCGAGGATTTTTGTTTTCATTTTACATACATGGTCTGCCAAAAATCGTCCGCGATATGTTCTACTATCAGTATGCTGACGACTCAGAGTTATTTTTAGTTTCTTCAGCTAATTATATTATAAAAACCGTGTTAAATATTAACACTAATCTTAAGGAATTATATAATTGAATCCATAATAATAAACGTAACACGAAACAAAATGGAGTTATATGGCACTTGGCATACCTAGATAAATAAACCTACTACAAAAATTGTCCGCATGGAAATACATAAAATTGTCATCCCAAGAGATAACCATTATCGCAAAATAGGTATTATATTTTTTGTACATATGAAATGGGGCTAACATACATTAAACTTCCTGCAATCGGGTAATTTTTCTGTTTAAACGCNTATATAGATACAAACAAATGTTAACAGAATAGGTTAAGATAATTTTATTTGAGCAAGTAATATTTTCCACCTCTAATCACTGCACAGGCATACGTGTTAGTTTTGATCAATCGCAAAGGAATGTAATTCAGAGATTNTAATGTAATTCAGAGTATGCGGAATCATTCTTCAAGATACACGTTACGTATAAACAGATTAGCGAGACACTACTGTATAAACAACACAATTGGTTACAATGTAAACAGCAGTAAATAGCTTTTTACTGTACAATTAAAATAACTTATGAGTTGTCACTTCCCCTAATTACCTGTATCGAAAGCTTATTATCACATCAGCAATAAATACCTTCAGCACAAGATACAAAATAGTGTAAAAATACTGAAGCACACGAAATCTAACATTCAAAGTTTATTCGAGTATCTAGCGTGTCACTACTGGAGAGTGTTGCCGGGGTCGCTTAAAAAAAGTAAATAGATAAATAAAGAAGAAAATTTTGGTTTCGCTATTTTGATTGCGGAAAAAAATTACAGGGATGTATTACATTTTAAAAAATATTTTTATTTTATATTTCGACAAACTATACATATTTTCATATTAAATATAGTAACATTGGCCCAAAAAATTTGGTTGTCAGTATTATCCCTTCTTATTGCCTTTAAAATTAACACAATAATATTTGGTGCTATTATTGCTACCTTGCTTATTTTATAAAATAATAAGTGATACTGTTGTAAAAATAACGTGTTATTATCACTGATATTAGATTAACTATGTTTACTGGAAAATACGAGATTTCTGGTTATATACCTGTCAACCGGCCAGAAGATTTACCTTGTTATAAATATACAAATAAATAAACGAAACGTCCATGGAGTGCTGTTTTGTTAAAATTATACACTAAAATTTATTATCACACTTATACAGGTTTATAATTACATACATGATTTATTATCAGACAGAACCGTTTCGTATATTTTAAGCACTGCAAGTGTCTGTCATTTATTGCTGACGTAATTCGTAGCCGCAGTAAGGAATAGAGTAAAAAAAAAAGCATTTTTTCAATTGTGCCTCTCACGTAGAGAACGGTAATATCTCTCCTTACCGTTCCTTTTATTTTAACAGGATAGAAGGTTTAATGCATATTAAAATTTCTTTGCAGTACACAGCAAACATTTCCAGTTATGTATAAATATGCACATTAATACGTTCTGCGTAGGACACAAATTAAGCCCGCACCTTAATTTTCCTATATTCGACTTACTAACTAGCATGAACCTCTACAGTTTTATAAATCACCTGATACGCAAATTTGTTTATGTTCGATTGGAGATAAAATGCCTCTCGAAATAAGGCCTCTAAGCCATATATTGTTATCAAGTATTAAACATTAAGTACACTTCATTGAATGCATTTTTCTGATGCCACAGATTCAACTATGGACAAGAATGTATCCCCGAAAATAAATGTTAGAATGGAGGGCACAGAAAACCACGGTAACGGAAACTAACTCCAACATAAATGGTATTTTCGCAATCAATTCTTTCGAAATTTGTGGCCAATATATTATTTTTGCGACGGTACGAAAAAATTATTTTAAATTTTACAACAGGTTGCAGCTAAATATAAAATATCACGTTGAATTTACAAGCAAGCAATATCAATTAAATTCTAATAACAACCAGAGATATAAATAACTGATGNTGGTATTTTCGCAATCAATTCTTTCGAAATTTGTGGCCAATATATTATTTTTGCGACGGTACGAAAAAATTATTTAAAATTTTACAACAGGTTGCAGCTAAATATAAAATGTCACGTTGAATTTACAAGCAAGCAATATCAATTAAATTCTAATAACAACCAGAGATATAAATAACTGATGTATACGTTCAATATAAATAAGTTATTACAACCCTACAATTGTAGGCTCTTAAATAATGGCAGATATTGTTCACTGGATTGTTCCTAAAAATACAATATTTTTTACTGCAAGGAAGAAATCCATACACATCGTAAGGCGTTTTAATATAAATGACATTATTAAAATAGGATAGGGATGTGATGGCGTTGTTAGTAACCAAGCGAAATGACATGGTTGTGAGTTGAATGTAGGACGATTTGAAATCAGACTTGTCTCTAAAGTAATATAACAATAATCGCATTGAAGCCATGTAGCACTGGTGGTTGTAGACAAGTGTGAAGCCACGCACTGGTCAGATGGCAACAACTTGTGTCGTTCAACTGAAGCGTTGGAATCGCATGCAATTTATCTGTCTTCTGTCGGCGTACCGCCGCGGTGCCGCGGAAGTAGTTACTCGGCGGGCCCTTGAATCTCGAACTTAACAGGGACAACAGGCTGGTCAACACGTCTAAATGATTCAAAATATATTTTGCTTTTAGCAGGCCGCCGAGAAGTAATGAATACGCCCGTAACGAAAGTCTTGAACTGACGGAACGTTCGTAACTTCATGAATCAACTATATCGTAAAATGTTTTGATTGAAAATGCGTGAGTTATTGTTTGTTTCTAGCCACGAAGCCAACTGAAATGCTGACAGTGTATTTTCATCTCCTCTAAACACGAGAATTTTAAAATCATGTTTAAAATTACAGCAAAATACTCGTCTTGAGATACAAGAAATTCAAAGCTGGATTAAAACTTTTCTAGAATAACAAATGTTTTTACACACACTCAACATATAACATATACGCTACTTTTAATACGGGGAAATATCGCTTAGATGTATCTTTTACTGTATCGGTAAATCAACCGTGCATTGAAAAGTCAGAAGTGACTATTAGTCTTACTGAAAATACTCTTATTTCTTATCTATGTCTTAAGATAGGCTTCCTTATTTGCTTAAAAACCAAAGTAAGTCATATAAATTAAATAAAAGCTAAGAAAACTTAACTGTGGCCAACATACATCTCAATAATACACAGTAAAGGTTTTATAGCCGATGTAATTTTTTTTGTTTTATATAACAGACTTTTTAAATTACGTATGTCGAAATAATAATAATAACTCACATTTCTGCAAAAATCATTAAAAATTAACATGGTCCATATTCATTCATTATCTAACATTCTCGGTTTGTATAAAACTTTGGGACCTTTCTTGGTCACTGCGGTGAGCAAACCTATGGTACGGAATTATGCCCGGGCATGATGTGGTTGCGTGAGTTTGATACCGCAGGGGTCCACTTGGGAGAAAGTGACCATCTGTGGTTTTACCTGCCGGGAGGCAGAATGTAGAGGTCAGAGTGTGACAAGCCATAGCTAGCTGTTGTGTTCGCAGCTAGGGTAACTATGTAGTGAGACGGATAGATGCTGTAGAGTGTACTNACAAGCCATAGCTAGCTGTTGTGTTCGCAGCTAGGGTAACTATGTAGTGAGACGGATAGATGCTGTAGAGTGTACTTTCGTGAATATTAAATGATTGCTCGCTCTGCTTGTGCGAGTCGTCATTTCGTGTGACCACCCTCCCAGCCTACCTATCCAAAAAAACCGTATGCCCGGTAGTTGATTTAAATNCGAGTCGTCATTTCGTGTGACCACCCTCCCAGCCTACCTATCCAAAAAAACCGTATGCCCGGTAGTTGATTTAAATGAGTATGAAATATGTGTTAGTCATTTTTAATTATATATATAATGGTTGTGTGGATGCCATCGACAAGTATTTTTTAACGACTTGATAGTACAGTACTATGAGCTTAAAGTTATGATACAAATAAATACAAGTTACTAAACAGACGTACTGTGAACAAATTTTCACTTGTAAATATTGCAGTACGTATATGTGAAACTACACCTGTTTGAAACTGCATCTGTTGTGAACATTAGATTGCTTGCGTTGTAAAACAACGAATGAACATAATTTGTATTAATATCACATCATTGAAATAAATAACGCGAATAAAGCTTTGACGGCATGCAATTAAGACCCTATTCAAAACGATTTACAAGACCGGTTAAACTAACTAAGCATAGAGTCTCTATAACACAACAATATAATTCGAGCCACAAAATTCCGAGAAAACCCTTATCGTGACTGAAATATGGCGAATATTCCCGCCTAGAAACACTTAAGTTACTCTCCGTTCCCGGAAATGTTGAATAGTACAGTAATCAAAGAACCCTGAGCTGCTTGGAGAATGTACGAAGTAAGCCGTGAAACTTTGTTTACCTTTCGGTGAATCGGATGCTGCTAAATTTTCTTTGTCAAAGTCATGCTACGTTGAGAATATGAAGTTTTCCAAAGGCGGAAATTGCAAATTGCTATCGTTTCAGAGATGCAGAAGTTCAGCGTGAAGATGCTTGTTACAGGCGGTTGAATTCTGCACTTTTTGCAAATTTAATCAGGTAATAAGAGCTTTATTTGTACCAAGGCACATTTCTCAATATTTAACAATTTAACACAAATTTATTTTACTAATGTTCGTTTTAANTTTATTTCACTAATGTTCGTTTTAAAATTAGCAGTAGCTAGGTGATAGAATTTTAACAAAATTGCCAATTGTAGTCACAATAAAGTAAATGTTTAACCATTTAACACCCTAACGGCGTTTCTAACAAAGTGATAAAAAGTTGAAACAGAGGTTACTTCTTCGACGAGCTCCTTGGCACTTACTTCAGTTCCATTGAAGCAGGAAATGGGTACAAGAATGTTTATAGCGGCGCATGATCATGCTTTTCTGGTCCTTAAAATTTCGGCCTTATCAATTCGGCTTCATAAATATACAATAAAATATCGAGACGGATGTGTAAGTAGAAGGATCAAGCTTAAAATTAAGTGAGTTAGGTTTCAACATGTGAATTACGACTATACTGTAATATAAATTATTCTTACTATTTAGATCAAGGGAAAATTTAAATTGCTGAGTATCTTTCGGCGAATATTAGTCGATCGAATGACTATACTCAGAAAACCTCATATATTTTACATAATTCGTAAAATTAGATAGTTTTTAAAAATCCGATAAGAAATTTTAGTCTGATTTTCATTTGTTTGTCTTCCTTAATGAAACACTTTTTCTCGTTAGTCAAAAAGTTAAAATGTTAGTATATGCAAATTATTGCATTATATAGTCATACAATGCAGAGATAAATACGGAGTTTGTTAAAATCCACGGCGTTCGATGCCATGTAAATAGATCTCTGATATACTAAGTGTAAGATGGATGTCTCCATGTAGGTATATTGTAGCCGTAGTTGTGTTAGTTGTATTCCCGAAACTGTAGAACATTTATTTTGATAAAGGAAGTGTATGGTAAGAATTCCTTCTGGGGTAAAATATGTAGCTCAAAAATACGACGAACTTTGTGCAACCCTTGCCGAGAACAGTTTCTGTTAAATTAGCAAAACTGATATACCTCAAACCAAATATTTATCTGTATACTTATTTATATAAACATGTTTTTGGAAACTAACAACTGGTTTTTTATGTTGTTTTTCTGCAAACATTGAATATTTGGTTGACTTTTTTAACCGGTTGTTTGGATGCATGTAAATGAAATATTTATTTGATATGAAATAACACATATAAATGCTTTACCCAGAGATCGAACTTGCAACTTTATGATTTCAAGTGACTTCAGCTAGAAAGATCACTGGTGTTACCTAAAAATTACGAAGCTTTAACGTTCTTAAACATGGCACTGATAATAGTCATGTTTTTCTTAAAGTACCTGAATACGATTTTAAATATTATAATAATCAGATTTCAAGAAAAAAATTATGCGTATATTGATTTATGTACGAGTGTTGCCTAGGAAGATGGCCGATTATACTAAAATAGATAAAGTTCAAGAATTGCAAAACCTTTGACGAGAATAATCGAAGTATAATTAATATGTAGTACACTAGACTAAAACATAAAATCTTGTAAACAAAGTTCGACACATTTAGTAAAACGCGCTAATTTAGTTCAGTTATGTTATAATTATCCCGACAGTACTGAGATAATAATAGAGAATTAAGTTATCCCAAATTTCAACGTAATTACAACAAACGCGCATTTCCAATGTGGGAAGTATTTAAAATTGTCTGTCTGAATCATAAATATTACTTAAGAACCTATTTCGCTTTTCAATAAATATGCAACACATCATGATTTTTTTAAAAGAACACTTGTTAGCAGCATTTCTCTATATCGATGTGAAGTATCGTAAGTGGGGGTCACTTTGTGCAAGTTGCGGTGACGTTGTGACAAAAAAAAACTATTTAAATATGGGATGTTTCAGATATTCGGTAGTGCCAATTGAACCACAGAACATTACAATACATGCCAGTGGAAAATCTTGTGTCACAATGTCGCCCTGCCCTCTCCCCTTGGCAAAGTCATCCCTGCTTACAGTAAGCGAAAATAACGCTATCACAGGCTTATATATTCCAGATTGGTACAATGGATTTCAAGAGTATGAATGAAAAACTGCATTACGTAAGTTTGGTGTTTTGTACTATAATTCCTTGAAAACAGTTTACGTGGCATCTAGGAATATACAAATTATCACAACTCCGAAAACCTCACTGAAATCATGTGATATTGGTTTTTAATATAACGTTATTTAATGTCTGTGGTGTTTATTTTTTTTGTCGTGTTTACTTGATTTTATATTTTTTCCGAGCATTCCGTTTACTCCTGGTAACATGATATTGACAAGAATATAATTATTTCCTGATTTATGTTCGTTGTAGCTGTGTAGTCTTATATTAGTTTCTATTTGAGTTTTCTCTTCATTGTAGCATTGTGTCCACTGATATTCGTTTCCCTCTTCGATTCATTGTTGCAGTTTGTCATTGTGTTAATTTCCGTTATTCGCCAAATTTCTTGCCCAGTTTGTCGCCTGCTGCTCGTTGCTTGATGTTCCATAGATTTCTGTGTTCTTCTATGGTTTCAAGNATTTCTTGCCCAGTTTGTCGCCTGCTGCTCGTTGCTTGATGTTCCATAGATTTCTGTGTTCTTCTATGGTTTCAAGTTATTTCATATTCAGTATTTCGTATGTGTCTGTTATTTGTTTTCTCTGGCATAGTTCTTAGTTTCATTTTCAACAANTTATTTCATATTCAGTATTTCGTATGTGTCTGTTATTTGTTTTCTCTGGCATAGTTCTTAGTTTCATTTTCAACAATTAAGAGAGTCAATTTAAGTGCTCACATAAAAATTGACTTCTAAGTTTCTGACTATTGAGTGGAGTTAACTTTACGCCAAAAAGTGAGAAAAATAAAACGAAATTAAATGTTTGCTCAATANTTTCTGACTATTGAGTGGAGTTAACTTTACGCCAAAAAGTGAGAAAAATAAAACGAAATTAAATGTTTGCTCAATAAATCGACTTGTCTATAAACTTCGCACAGTTTGAAAATTCGCTCGATCATATGGCCATTATTCAAACATTGCGATGTTTAGAAACTCTTTTAACTGGGGTATGTAGCGTGTTCACCCGAATCTTTTCAGAAGTTCCACTGACTCATCACAGAACAGGCGGCAGCTGCTCAAACGACTACACAAGCCCAGACGCAGTGTTGGCGTGCGTTTCATTTCCATAATGAGGGTTTAAATATCNAGCTGCTCAAACGACTACACAAGCCCAGACGCAGTGTTGGCGTGCGTTTCATTTCCATAATGAGGGTTTAAATATCTGGATCGCATCAACGGGCCGCCCGACGCTGTATCGTTTGAAAGCACATGGTGTCGCATGACGTAATCCAATAGTGGCCTTCAATTATTCCAATCCGTCTGCTTAAATACCGGCAGGCCGTATCGTTCGCAGCATTAGTGAGTATTGTTATGTTGAGGAATGATTGTTAAGGGGGAAGGGGCGTGCAGTGTTACTGTACATCGCTGAACGATAACCTCGTTATAACGAGTATCTCATTCATGAGGGCAGTAGTGTGCCGTGTATGATGCACGCGACTGGCCTTGCCCTCTGGAAACGCCCGTGACAGAGGAGTATCCACACGCGCGTTAGAGAAACACAGCTAATGAGCAAGTAGGACAGAGATATCTCGATANCCCGTGACAGAGGAGTATCCACACGCGCGTTAGAGAAACACAGCTAATGAGCAAGTAGGACAGAGATATCTCGATACCCGCGTGCTGGAGCGAGACAAAGATAAGCACAGAGAGGGAGAGGTAAACTACGAGCGTAACGTGGAGAAGTAAATAACAGATAACATCGTGTAGAGGACAGCCAACTGTAAATCCGATAATAATGGACGAACAAAAAAAATATATAATACCCCGGCCACTCTGGCCGAGCGGGGATAATTTGTGTTTTTGCCGAACGATTGATGACAAGCGACCGAAGCGGTAAGTAATGGTCCGGAATCAAATCGTCTCTCCCTCTCCGAGCTCCAAAAAAAAAAGTGACAAAAAACTGCACCGTTTTGTAAAACGAAGTTTACACTCTATGCAAACGAGATTTTGCGAGTTACGTGTCGTTGGATAGCCCCTACGACAAAATTCGTGAAAAGCGTTTTATATATTCGGCATTCTTTATCTGGGAAGTTTCCATAACAAGTATGCCTGTGTTCCATTCATTGGTTTTGAATAAACCAAAGAAGTTTCGGTTAAATTCTATTTTTCACCAATACGTTTTACAAAAATCATGTTAAGAATATAAATTAAAAAAACCGCGTTTAATCCAACCACAGTAATGTAAAATATCACTCGTATTGATTCATTTTGAACCACGAAGACTCAGAACAATTTAAATGGGAAGATTTGCAGTAAATTTACTACTGATATTTCTGGAGTTTTGCTTAACAAGGATAATAACATTTAAGTTATCTTTCAAGGGAGATACTTCTATTGAAAATAGCTAATTAAATCGAAAATTGTATGTGTGAATTACGGAAACCTATAATTTTTTTTAATATTTAATTTGAAATATCACATAATATTTAGTTTACCTGAATTTTTTCCCAGATTTATATTATTATACATAATAAAGCACGAAGGGGTCATGAATTTTGTGAGTTACACTGTAACATTTACAACGTACTTGACCAACATAAAGTTATTCGTTTGATTTGCGTGCTCAAATATTTTTGAGAAATATTGACTAGGTGTGATACGGAAACCTCCATATCTACCAGGATGCCAAGTGGAATATTTATATGTTTCTGTGTACCAGAATGGCTTGGATACATTACTGAATATAATAAATAATGTGCAGAAACAAAACTACTTGAAAAGTGGCGCCATTCTGCAGCGCACCAAGTAAGCGCTCCTCAAGAAATTCATACATATGCATAAGTGAGATGTGCTAAGGAAGGGGCAAATAGAAGGAGAAATTGTAAAGAGAATATTATATAGTTGGCAATATGTGTCACGGGTGAATGGGAATGACTAAGGAAATACACGGCAGATTCTTCAGTGATTTTGTTCCTTCTTTAGTGTTATTTATTTTCAATGGATACTCGTTATATTTAAAAAAAATTGGCTGATGTCCATAGCCCAATTTGACTTATTTTTTAGTAACAGACTATTCTCTTTCCTTTTCGCATGTCTATGTTGCTATCTAACTGCGTATCTCACGACGATAAAAAAACTTAAGATTTAACGGTGACCCTCGGTAGCCGTGGTTGTTACTCCCGTCACGCTTATGTAACTAGAAGACTGGACCGGCAACGTATAAAGCCCTAATCCCAGCATGATTAAGAAATTTCTCATGATCCTGTATGCACCAGTTGGATAAAAGTCAAATATAGTTAGGAGGTTTTGGCGTGTTTATATTATTTCCTTGACCGAATGAATTTAAACCTCAACAGTTGACAAATGTAATAAGGAAAGGCTTGAGTCATCGAATTCATTTTGTCAACGTACAGGCTATAAACGTGGTCGACCGCAAGATTCACTTGAAGCGAGTTGTGAGCGCACAAAACGACAGAAAACCAAAGACTTTAAGGAGTTTACACCAACAGATGTTCTAAAAGACAAAACAGCTCAAATGAGTTTAAGATCTGCAGGTACCACTTCGCCTGGTTTGTCATGAAAATAACAAGAAGTTTCTTATATAACTAATGAGCCTAATTTTCTCAAAATGGGTGTAATTAATTTTTAAATAATCTCTTAAAAGCTGAGTTGGTAGTAAAGGTTTGACTAATATTTGAAATCAATAACTTTAGAAATGAAACCAGAAATTTATGCAAGAGTAGTGGGACAGTTACAAATACACACATGCTTTACCAGGGACTTCAGCACAAAAAACTTCGTACTATAAGATAGCGTGCAATCCACTGCAATACGGAGGGCGGATTTGGAGCATCAACTTCGGATCTAATCAGTCTAACGTTTTGAATGCTAGGGTTCAATAACGTCAAATATTTACTTGCCCTTTACTTTGAAAATAAGTGACTGAGCAACACAAAATTTGTAAGTTTATATGGCCGAAAGTACCGCAACTTGTGTGAAGAAAATTAATGGAAAACGGTTGTTTCGTCCCTGGGATATGACATAGAAAACTGAATTTTTTTATTTGATGCTATAGTACAAAATTGCCAAAAAAAAAGCGGCTCTACAAACGATGCTTCTACAGTAAACTGCCTACGTAGAAATTTTGGTTGAATTAGGTTATATTGTTATATATATATATATATGTCAAAATTAACTAAATGATATATGAAGCGGCCATTTAAACATCGTTATCTGACCTGTTTAAATCATGAAAGTTCACATGGCCTTCTGTGACAATTATGGTGTGCACAGCTTGATTCAAATTAGTTTAAATGTTCCAGTATAACATTTGGTGGGAATCGGATGATTGGTTCTCGAGACATAGCATAAAACCTCCATAGTCTTCATGTTACGATCTTCATAAATGGAGTACAAATTATAGTTGTAATGTCTACTGTCAGCATACAAAGTTATTTTGGAATTGATTTCATTGTTCCGATAATGAGGCATTCTAAACTTAAATTGCAATATGGCCGACATTTTAAAAATAAGTTTCTGACATGCTAAAAAAACTTAAATTAACATCATCTGCATCAGTACTACTTGTTCACCAAATTTTCTATAAAACGGTTCATTATTTACAGTGTTATGACATAATAACTTTATTTATTAGTATTGTGCTATCTTATAAAATGGCCGACAAAAGTGGTTATTTGTTGGTTTGTATGATGCTTGTAATATATACTTTCAATGTAGAAAATGTTGCCGAAATTGGTTAAATAGTATGGCAGATTTTCTAAAAAACTTCAAACATTTTTATGGACGCCATTTTGAAAATAAGAACATAATAAAACTCAATTTTTTACATTTACACGGGGTAACATAGTATTAAATACACGCTAAATAAGGGGAGAATTGTTTCCATGATTTCCGAGATGTAATGAAAATATATATTTTTTTAAAGTGTGGCTATTTTACAAAACGGCAAACAAACTACATAATCAGACTCAAATTTAATGATTTCACATTGGTCTGCCAGTATACAATATTTGATTTAAATCATTAGAATAGTTCCCGAGATATGACATATCACCCAAAATTTTAAAATGGGCTCCATTTTGAAGTAAATGCCAGACGTGGTCGAAATCTATAAAAGTTAGGTGTTATTATTAAGTACTATATGAATACTAAGTTTGGTAGAATTCGGTTGAAACATACAAATTTAAAGGGGGTCGGGGACATACACACACGCAGAGACTCACTCTCAAACGTATATACCCTCGCACATACACACATAGAGACAGGAAAGTGATCTCATAAGACTTTCTGTCCTTTGGAAAATAGGCTTATTATATCGCAAAACCCATGACTGCATCCAAAATAAACTGTAGGCCTCTGAAATTGGAATTACGATTGCGGAGAAGAAAAAAGTTGATGAAGACATACGGAACATCAAGACATGTTATGTTCTGATCGAACACGAACATACGGAAGTTTGTCACTATTAAATTAGTTTCATTATATATGGCAAAGTATGGAATGCTCTTACCCAAACCACGTCAGCAACACGGTACGGTTTTCGAGAAAAGGATGTTTTATTATTTTCTAAACAGTGAATATGTTATTTATAACCGTACGTGTTGCCTGTGCCGTAGTCATAACACTAGGCACTCATTTGTTTCTAAATTAACGTACAGCTTACCTCAGCAGATAAATCCTCACGTGTTCCGGGATCACTTTTTTTCATGCACAAAAAAGGTTGG
The DNA here is from genome assembly GCA_002778355.1 of Clitarchus hookeri. Taxonomy (NCBI): domain Eukaryota; kingdom Metazoa; phylum Arthropoda; class Insecta; order Phasmatodea; family Phasmatidae; genus Clitarchus; species Clitarchus hookeri. The sequence continues at coordinate 52,707 of NQII01004667.1, forward strand.
CAACCCTTAATTTCTGATGGAAGGGTTTAAAAACGGGAAAACAAATTATAATGGATCGCATATCTTTCTTTGATAACACATTATACCTGAACTATGAGAGTAATATCAGATACTGCATGTTTTATTTGCAATAAACATGGATTTTACCTCCAATTTTAAAGGCGTGTATATGCTACCTATTTTATAAGTAATATCCTCCCGGAGTTTGTCAGTAATTTTTAGTTACATGTACTGTTTGAATGATTGACTGAATGTAATCAAACATTATTTAGAGTGGACGTGCCTTTAATTTGTGTCTTTGATGATGTATTTTACGAATGTTCTAGGTGCTCCGAAAGTTAGAGCGTTTTTAAGGTAAAACATTTTTTTTACACTTAAAGAGCCTTAACAGAGCAAGCCATCGTCTCCTCATCCCTTTCATTTCCTGGATAATTTAATTCAAGACATTATCTTTGTCATATTTGAAACGACACAACACATTAACACATTAAAATAGTCCCCATCTGTGGTGTACAGAGTGGGTCGTAGGGTGGTTAGATGGTTAATGCTCAGTGGCACAGATTATAGGGTGCCTGGGATTTAAGGGTAAATCACACAATGACTTCATCACGACTTATTAGTTTGGAACAGGTTTATTTAACGGAAATTTACTTATACATTCCCAGCACTGTTGCGGGACTTCATGCATACCTAACGCCCTGCGAGTTCTGGCCTGAAGGGCTGGTTACAATGTTCTGGTTACGTTTCTGACGCTGTAGGGACATTAGGTGTCAGGACAGTTCCCTGAGTGACGACGGGGTTACTTATCTGCACATGTTGCGTGGTAGTTGCTCCGGCCGTTGATGGGTCTGGTGAGCTGAATGACCCTGTTAAAGCCCTCTGTGGTTGGCTTGTTGCACGCAGCTGGCTTCCTCTCGACATAGTGCCCTTTGGTGGGGCTCACCACTCGCTCCTGTTCTCGGCGTAGGGTAGTAACTGACTGCTTACTACCCTACCACATCCCGGCAAGGGACCCCGTTTGGGTCCCACCCATACTTCGCGGCTACAGGCTGCACTGGACAATCCCACTGCCTCAAATGGCACTTCCGTTGAAGTTCACCACTCGACTCCGCCTTATCGGTGCATTGCAACTGCCTGACTGGAAACTGCCTGACTTATACCGTAACTGGCTGTCTAACTCGCATCCCGACATGGTGAAACTACTCGCCCGACGTGACTCTGGTAACTGTCTCTGAATCTGGTCTGTGTTTCGCGTCTCGCGTCCCGATTTGGCTGACCGCTTAATGTCGCAACTGACTACCTTCCTGCGCATTCCGGGGTGGCGGTACAGAACTTCCACGCCACATGCTACTCGTTGCTTCGACTGATGGACTTGGCCGATTTCCGATCTCCCGGCCTAACTCTCTCTGCGCGACTGACCTCTCTGGGCAGTACTGACGAACACTGCGGTGATCACAACTGTCCCGAACTAACAGCGATATTCAACTGATCTCTCTGACGTACTCTTCTGACTGATCTGTTCACTAACTGTCATACTGACGTACTCATGTACTGATGTACTGTTGTGGCCGGGGGTCCGATCTCCCCGGCCACACTCGGCGGGGCTGATCTCTCTGTGTGCGGTACTGACGAACTGACCGATGGTCTACTGATGACGAGCTGTTCTCTCTGTGCGGTAATCTGCTGATTAATCCACAACCTCTCTGCAAAGAGGCTTATTTCCTTTCTAGCATCTCTCCCTAATTTCCTGCATGTGTCCCTTTGTTTTGACGGGGAGGGGGGAGGTGGGAGGAAGCAGTGCAATGCACTTCAAAAATGTGCCATGGTTCCCTGAAAGTTGGAGGGGGATGGCACTATTTCCAAGCTTTTTAGCTGTTTCTCGGTGCCTGTTTTCAACTTCAGGCATATTACACGTGACTATCTCGTGATTTATCAGCATTACGAATTTCACTTGGTTTGCTAGTTGTGTAAGGGGGTCATGGGTTGGAGGCCTATGCAGCAGGGCACATGTAAGGCCTGCTCGCGCTCCTACCTCGGCTTGACCTTTCTCTGCGGTGATTACGACTGACATGTGTCTCTCTACACTGGTTTTAGCTGGCCGGGGTGGGGGGGGGGAGGTTGGTTGCTGACAGTGCCGCTCTAAATAATACTCCTAATTACGCCAAGCGTCAACATACTGATCTTCATTAACCAACAAAAAATCCATCTTAATATGTATATTATGAACAATATATATAATTTTCATTTGCGAAGGGTTTTGGTATGAGAGAAATTTCATATTTTAATAGCTTCGGGTTGCGTGGACTTTACGTGATAGTATGCCACATGGTGGTCTTGGCTATTTTATTTGCAGCATCGATGTTAGAATGAATCACTATTGATTTGATATAGTAGCCTATTCCTGATGGAAGTCAAAACTTCTTAATCCTGAACAGGATAAGAATATACTCTATTCATGGTTTATTCTCACTTTTCTGAAACGCTGCTAAAATTCTACTTCCAGAATTTTCTTCCGCCTCGTGTAACTTAAGCTTAACAAAGTAGAAAGTTACACAAAGGACAACGCACCGAATTTCAAAGGTTTGATTCAAAATGTGTGAAGAAACAGCGAATAAACAATAACATAAATATCTGAGGCATGTAAAACTTCTCCAAATACTTACCTAATGAAGATTGCAAAGTATGAAAAGGACCTTTTTAAAGCTAGGTATAAGTAGTTCTGTCTATTACTGATATATCAGGACACTTGCACTACGAAACCAATGTGCGTCACCCGCACATTCTATAATATTAAAATCTCCTAATACAAAGTGTATAAAATATATAATTTACACGTATAAAGTACTCTTTGTTTACACATATATTCTATATACATAAATGTATACCTGTGTGTATGTGTGTGTGTGAAGCACACGAGTTTTGGAAAACTAGATTTTAAACAAACGTCTTTCGACACTGATAACCAACTTGATTTTGAACAAGCAGTNTGAAGCACACGAGTTTTGGAAAACTAGATTTTAAACAAACGTCTTTCGACACTGATAACCAACTTGATTTTGAACAAGCAGTTAATGAAAAAATGGGAGCGGGAGGTGGTANGTTAATGAAAAAATGGGAGCGGGAGGTGGTATTTGTCTAGCCAAAATGCGGACATGCGCCCAAGGCACAAATAAGTGAACTTGAGCGTGGGGCAGTCAGTGGTAGTGGCGCGGTTTCCTGGACGTCGGGGGAGGCGCGGCGTGCAGGTAACACTTGACGCGCCCAGTCCCGTGCTGATAAGACAACGTGGCACCCTCAGCCCTGCGCGTGTAATTAGCGCTCGCCAAGGCCATTAACCGTTACGAATGGCCGCCTCGCAACAGAACGGCAATGGCAAAAGCATGTTCGCGCGCTCACTAAATTCTTTCTCTCCGCACCATGCTGTTAGCGGCTTAACGACAGATTGCGACCCACCTCCCCTCACCAACAACTCAAAGACCATGAAAAATAATTTCCTACAGCGAAAAATTGCTGTTCGACACAGTTATTTTTAAGTTAATTCATGGCTACTTCCAACTTTTCTGAAGTACTCCTACAGTTCTACTTTCAAACAATTCCTACTCCTCGAGCAAAGAAAGCTTAAAATGGTCTAGAAATTTACACCAAAATGTTAACGCACCACATTAATGCGTAATTAGTTCAATCATATTTTGCATGATAAAAGTTTCTTAATAGCTATTACCATCTTACCTATGTTATCTCTGTTTTTTTATATTTATAATAAATTAGATTTCATAATTAATGAATATATTATAGTTGAAAGATTGATTTCTGCAAAAATAAGACAATTTTATTTTTAAACAAGTATAAAACCCTTTTTATACTTGCCATTTATAGGAAACAAACAAACACGTCATGTATGGAATGATTTTTGAAATTTTTTATTAAAAAAGTGTGAAGGTACTGCGAATAGTTATTAAAAAGGCGCTGTGTTAGTAACCTAAATATACATGAAATTTTATTTTATTTATTGATTATGTATAAAGTAATATCGTGAGCTATTTGCGTGAAATACTGTAAAGATTATGTAAAATTTATAATTGGCTCAATTTTGAAGCAAACCGCGTTGTGTACAGACATCATTCAATAGTATTTTATTCAAACAAAGCACTGTGCTGAGGCAATGTACCATTTGTTAGGGCAATAAGAGTGTGTTTTTTTTGGCAGTAGAGTCTTTTTTTTTTAATGTTGGTTTTACAGCAATAATTGTTCAATATTTTTNGAAAGATTGATTTCTGCAAAAATAAGACAATTTTATTTTTAAACAAGTATAAAACCCTTTTTATACTTGCCATTTTTAGGAAACAAACAAACACGTCATGTATGGAATGATTTTTGAAATTTTTTATTAAAAAAGTGTGAAGGTACTCCGAANTAGGAAACAAACAAACACGTCATGTATGGAATGATTTTTGAAATTTTTTATTAAAAAAGTGTGAAGGTACTCCGAATAGTTATTAAAAAGGCGCTGTGTTAGTAACCTAAATATACATGAAATTTTATTTTATTTATTGATTATGTATAAAGTAATATCGTGAGCTATTTGCGTGAAATACTGTAAAGATTATGTAAAATTTATAATTGGCTCAATTTTGAAGCAAACCGCGTTGTGTACAGACATCATTCAATAGTATTTTATTCAAACAAAGCACTGTGTNTTGGCTCAATTTTGAAGCAAACCGCGTTGTGTACAGACATCATTCAATAGTATTTTATTCAAACAAAGCACTGTGTTGAGGCAATGTACCATTTGTTAGGGCAACAAGAGTGTGTTTTTTTTGGCAGTAGAGTCTTTTTTTTTTAATGTTGGTTTTACAGCAATAATTGTTCAATATTTTTNAAGAGTGTGTTTTTTTTGGCAGTAGAGTCTTTTTTTTTTAATGTTGGTTTTACAGCAATAATTGTTCAATATTTTTTCAAATTTAGTGTCATTCGAGCGAAAGCTTAAAAAATCCTGTGCGTGTTAATTTGAACGTTGTTTTTAAACGCTCCCGTCTTAAAGGCATTTCGGAAGCTTGGGACATACAAAGTGAGTCTTTGTGTTGGTAATGTGCCCTTACCCACATAACTTCTCTACTCTCACGCTNGAAGCTTGGGACATACAAAGTGAGTCTTTGTGTTGGTAATGTGCCCTTACCCACATAACTTCTCTACTCTCACGCGGCGGTCCTTTTCTTACTCATCTTATCAATGCCAAGGTTGGTAGCTAACAGGAGGGCAGTTACCAGAGACAAGGCAGAGGTTTGGGGGGAGTGGGTTGAGAGAAATCTTTACATAAACACGTCTTTCTTTCACAGATGTATTTTAATTTAANGAAGCTTGGGACATACAAAGTGAGTCTTTGTGTTGGTAATGTGCCCTTACCCACATAACTTCTCTACTCTCACGCTGCGGTCCTTTTCTTACTCATCTTATCAATGCCAAGGTTGGTAGCTAACAGGAGGGCAGTTACCAGAGACAAGGAAGAGGTTTGGGGGGAGTGGGTTGAGAGAAATCTTTACATAAACACGTCTTTCTTTCACGGATGTATTTTAATTTAATATTAATATAATACTGTAATATTAATTACAAAAAATACTTTTCGTGAATTATTAGTGAAACAAAAAAGTGTACCTAGAAATTTCTAAGAACAAATATGCGGAAATAAAATCACTATATTTTTGCACCTAGTAAGCGTAGGTCTGTTAAAAGAGACGGTAAAAAGAGTAAATAAGTAAACGTAGTACATAAAAAAATTTTATGTGAGCAAATTCATTAATATATCATACAATACGTAACTAGCATGGCAGCAGAGAAAATATATATTAGTACACACAACAATCTCAAATTAATTTTTACTTATAGAATCATATATCTACTGTTACATTTATCACACACGTGTAAGAATATAATCAAACTGTCAATGTACATAGAACTAACTATTTGTTTTTATTAATTGTGATCTAGATATTAATGTAATAATAAATGTAAACCCCTACGAAAGAAATGAGTTAACAAATAAAATAGGTGTAATAACATGAATTAAAAGATATCTCAAAAATTAACCAACCTCTAATAAGAAATATAAAAATCGTATACTCATAGCCCTGACTATACACATAAGTCGTTAAATTAAAACATTCGTTTCCAATTTCACTTCGTATTTGATAATTCCATGTCTATAACCACTTCTTCGTATTTTTATTACAACTATTTTTCAATATGGCCAGCCTGTAGTGCTAGAACACTAACTGTTTTCATAACATTTATTAATATGCAATATTAGTGTATTTATTCGAAAGGATATTACTTCACATACGTAGTGATATATATTATTAAACCTACAGACGTGCAAGCGAAAAGTTCACCATATGTCCTACTTTTCATTGATTGTTTTGGTTTCCTTCGTATACTGCGCCTCAAGAACGTATTCGGTATCTCTACACTTAAAAACAAGTATTTTGCGGCTATCAATAATTTCAGGCATAATACACTGAAGATAGAAGCGCTGCAACTTGTGTAGCATAAAGTTCGTCCAGAGAAGCTTATTAGTGTGAACTATTTCAATGAAAATATCATTTTCTGCGTATGCAACGAAGTCACAACCTTTTTATCTGTAGGATTCAATAGACCTTGAATTTGAAGATAGTATGCGTTGTTTCTATTTAGGGTTTGACCACTTAACTTACTGTCCAGGCACATATTTTACTTCCCTGAGATCACAACTTACTCAAATGATTGTAATACATTTTATAGCTTGCAGCTCATCATACTTTTGCAGTGCAATATTTTCGTGAAGTCTCCCGTACTGGCTGCAGTACTATCGTCCTGTTTGTAAGGGATGGTAATTTCAAGATCGTGGCATGGTGTGTAGTCTAACCTATGGAAAACATACCCACATTATACGCCGTTAGGCGATCGAGGCGATCTTCTCACCAAACGATGTTGGTGTGTTGTCTATTTCTTTTATTTTCAAGCAATGCACGTTCTGCTCCTTTGTCTACTTGAGTATATATATCTTCTAGAATTGGGATTTTTATTCAGCTCTTGTTTGTCAGGATCAGTAATATCACGTCGGTAATCTGACTCCGAGTGCACTGTATTTTTACTGCTTAGTCTGACGTTAGTTGTATACCTCTTGCGAAGTGGTGCTAAGTCTTTCAACGTATTTCCTGGACTTTCTACTCCAGACTTTCTTTTCCAGGTGCTAAAATACTAAGATGTACAAGCAGAGCAAGACAAGCCTGCTGCTACTGTTCTTCGTTTTTATGACCCTCGTTTAGAAAATTATATTATTTTGCACTCCAGTAAATTTTGAAACCAATCTCATGTACCTGAAAGAAAATCGCTTACTTATAATTAATTTAAAAATTATAAAAAACTATTTAAAAATCATGATTTGTCATATAATTGAAAATCAATCGATTCGCATAGCGTACCATTCTGTCTAGTAACTTCCTTGTCAGTACAACTGGATAAATAGAGACTAAACCAAGCATTATGTTTGCTTATTCCCTTTTTCTTGTGCAGTATACTTCTAAGCAAATATTATGATTACCACATTCTTAGTANTACATTCTTAATACAATGAGTTGAAGATGACTTGTCTTAATGTGTCACAGACTTGTGAATGATCTGTGTTATGGGATGCTTCTTTCAATTCTGAACTCACACATTTTGTAAGTCCTTCCATTCGTNTACAATGAGTTGAAGATGACTTGTCTTAATGTGTCAGAGACTTGTGAATGATCTGTGTTATGGGATGCTTCTTTCAATTCTGAACTCACACATTTTGTAAGTCCTTCCATTCGTTAAATGCCACTGATATTCTCTGTAAAAACTATTCTTGCAAAGAGGGAAGAAGCCTTGTTTCTGCAAGTGTATGTAAACCATCACTGGAATTACTGTTCATATGTTTAGCACATTATCTTTTCGTTATATAATGATCATTCGAAACTCCCTCTTGTAAGCGAGTTTTCACACTGGAGTAACTGCCGCCAATGTATTTTAGATATTGCATCCCATTTCGTTCATTACTTTTATAAAACAATAAAACGTTTCTCCATTCCTGTTGTGGATCCCGCATAATTCTTTTAACATAAATTAACTGTTTGGTCTTTTTCTTATGACTTTTAGACAGCACAGAAGTAAAAGAATCAATTTTTCACCCCCATATACAGCAGGCTATCGGTTTCTGCTCCAATTATGACGCTCTGATACGTGGGAAAAGTAGATCAAACGTAACATTACACTGCAAAATTCAGCTTGTTTTCACGTACAGTATATAATATTTATAGTAACTGTAAAAATCTTACACCGCCAGCCATTGATAACACTCCCTGCCCAAAAGATATTTTATTGTACTTTACATCGCCAATAACTTAAATATATGATATAACATCCTTAGTATGACCTTTACTTATGGTGATCCACTTTATCCAGCCATTTTCTTCCATCTTCATGAACAGGTTTTCTTCTCATGTCTGAAACAACAGTACGTACTGTGTAACGAAATGTTGTAATATAAATTAATCATGCGTATACAAAAATTTGTATCAATCACCCTAATCGGCATTGTAAACAATGCATGTTAAAATGTTTTGTGTTAATTTCACTTTTTATAAATACGTGGTAAAATTTTGTTTTTGGCCCTTTGTTGATGCATTTACGGCGTATTTTTGGGTCAGGTGGAATGATATGAATAAAACCATCCCTTTGATCTCAAAACTACTAGTCCTAATACATTAAGAACAATAGGCGTTGATGTCTCATTGCCAGCAATATCTTTAAAGATGAAACTTAAAGCATATGAAACAGTACATAGACAATTAAAAAACACGTGATAATAACCCGGGATTAAATTTCAGAAGAACTCGTTAAATTAAGCTATCTTTCAATCATCTGCTTCATAGAGGTAGGACACGGAGTATCAACTTCGGATGTAATCAGTGTAAAGTTTTGAGTGATTGTGTTCACTAACCAGAAATATTTACTATGCCATAGTTTTAAAAATAATTGTCTCAGCCACTAAATCATATATTTTTACGTAGCCTACAAAAACGCTCTTTGAGTGAAAAATTTGGTGGAAATAAGTTGGCTGGTCTCCGAGATATGGCATGATAAATATTATTTTCTTAAATTATGCTATCTTACAAAATTTCTTAAAAGAGGCTCTGTTCACCGCATTTGTAATAGATAAGGGAATATTAAAAAGTTTGGTTGAAATTGTTCAATTTTTAAATTAATGAGTCAAATATATAGAAAGATTTCAATGGTGGCCATTTTTTAAATCATTGTCTCGCCCTATTTAAATCGAGTAACTATACTTGGCTTTCTGTAGTTATGGCAGATAATAAGTAACCAACAGCTTATGTTTAGTCAGTTTGTCCAATTTTAAGATATGTTGTTCAGTCAAAACGATATTTAATCGCTCTCAAGTATAAACAACGTAATATTTATTGACTGAGTATTAACGGAATAAATGAAAAATGAATTTTTTTTTCTCTTGGTAATAGAAGACTGCCACGTTATTTAAAAGATTCGATTAATGCAGACTTTCTATCATTTCAGCTTATTTACACTGCATGTTCCTGCCGCGATCACTGATTCCAGTTAATTTATCTTATTCGACAGTGAGCAGTAATATAAAGGAATTTTCAGTATTATTTCGAAAGCTGATCTGCATTTATTGTGTACAGTGAAACTTATGCCTCTTTCCGAGATCCTGAAATTAAGCTACTTAATTATGTTACGAATTTTGCATCCGCGTTATCATATTTAGTGTTTACATATTAAGTCGTCAATATTAATAGAAAACGTTTTTCGATAAAAACTGGTCTCTTATACGGAAAGAGATAATCTTGCAAATGAGAAGCTGTCGGGCTTTCGTTCAGTGTATAGTACTTATCACACGATTTGAGATATAGCCTCCAATATTTACAAAGCAATGAAAGAATCAGAATTAGCAATTGTAGTGTTTCATGACCTTACCAAAGCTGATACAACAGACCATGGAATAGTTTTATCACGTCTAGGAGATAAAAGGTCTTTCCGGGACAGACTTTGAATGATACTGCAGCTACCTGAGTGGCACGCAACATCAGGCTCACTTTAAAACAAGTATGGCACACAGACCTCGGCAAAACAAAGAAGTGGAAAAGGTGTTCCTCGAGGATTTTTGTTTTCATTTTACATACATGGTCTGCCAAAAATCGTCCGCGATATGTTCTACTATCAGTATGCTGACGACTCAGAGTTATTTTTAGTTTCTTCAGCTAATTATATTATAAAAACCGTGTTAAATATTAACACTAATCTTAAGGAATTATATAATTGAATCAATAATACTAAACTTAACACGAAACAAAATGAAGTTATATGGCACTTGGCATACCTAGAAAAATAAACCTACTACAAAAATTGTCTGCATTGAAATATATAAAATTCTCATCCCAAGAGATAACCATTATCGCAAAATGGGTATTATATTTTGTCGCGTGCCAGTTTAGGGATTATAGCACAATATTGGCTCACATCCATCACCCCCTCACACCATCCCCGCCTCGCGCATTCCGCTAGGCGCCTTCCAGGCGGCACGTGGAACCACAGGCAGGTGGAAAATTTCGGGACACGTGGAGCTGAAGCGAAGGCCTCCTCCCCCCTCACCGCCCTCAACGTACGTCTCTAGCCGCCGGGAGATCTGTTGAGAGTGCAGGGCTTTCTTGAGTCATCAGCAAATAATCCGGTGTAGTTCGCCTGAACGCAGTAAATACGCACCGCGGCAGAAATACCTGACGAGATGTATTAGTGCCGAGGTATTACCCCCGCCCCGCCCCTCCAAACCTTCAGATACGAGGACACGTGTGTTGGACGGCTTGTTAGGCGTTCTTCCACTTCACCCCTCTTACCCCCTTCCCTCCCCTAAAATGCGCCACGTGCCGCCGATTCAGGGCAGCGGCTGGCGTGTATAAAAACCCCTTTCCAAGAATAGGAGGGGGTCAGTAATATCGGGTACGTCAGGCAGTCATATCGGGGCAGTTGTTAGTTCATCTTCACCGCCGAGAGACGTCAGTTCGCGCAGAGAGTAAGTTAGTACAACAGTTACTAAGGCCGGGATATCGGGACCCGGCCATGTCCTTCAGCCGCATCATTAAGGGGTCAGTCATATAATAACAGTTGATCATCACCGGGCCGCGGGGAGAGTTGCGTGAGTACGAGTCCGAACAGCAGTCCAGGGAGAAGCATCCAAGGCCTACCACTTCGCTGGAACTCATCCCCAGAGGACAGCCTACCCACATTCACAGAAGAGTTAAGTATAAAATTCGTCGCCTAAAGAAGCCCCAATCAACCACGANAGAGGACAGCCTACCCACATTCACAGAAGAGTTAAGTATAAAATTCGTCGCCTAAAGAAGCCCCAATCAACCACGAGTTCGCCCCGTGAATACGAGTAGCCAAAGTACTACAGTACCACACCTCTCAAGTTTTGATGTTGTGTATTTGTGAATNGAGGACAGCCTACCCACATTCACAGAAGAGTTAAGTATAAAATTCGTCGCCTAAAGAAGCCCCAATCAACCACGAATTCGCCCCGTGAATACGAGTAGCCAAAGTACTACAGTACCACACCTCTCAAGTTTTGATGTTGTGTATTTGTGAATATATACGAGACAATATATTCGTACTTCAAAATACAACCGTCATAGTCTACCTCATTATAATACCCGCAACCTCCAAGCACTTTTTAGTCGGTGCCTGGCGGACATTAACTCTGACCAGATAAGCAACATGTCCTCGACAGTGGCGGTACCTGAGGCGTCAATTTTTTGTAAATATGAAATGGGGCTAACATACATTAAACTTCCTGCAATCGGGTAATTTTTCTCTTTAAACGCTTATATAGATACAAACAAATGTTAACAGAATAGGTTAAGATAATTTTATTTCAGCAAGTAATATTTTCCACCTCTAATCACTGCACAGGCATACGTGTTAGTTTTGATCAATCGCAAATTAATGTAATTCAGAGTATGCGGAATCATTCTTCAAGATACACGTTACGTATAAACAGATTAGCGAGACACTACTGTATAAACAACACAATTGGNTGCGGAATCATTCTTCAAGATACACGTTACGTATAAACAGATTAGCGAGACACTACTGTATAAACAACACAATTGGTTACAATGTAAACAGCAGTAAATAGCTTTTTACTGTACAATTAAAATAACTTATGAGTTGTCACTTCCCCTAATTACCTGTATCGAAAGCTTATTATCACATCAGCAATAAATACCTTCAGCACAAGATACAAAATAATGAAAAAATACTGAAGCACACGAAATCTAACATTCAAAGTTTATTCGAGTATCTAGCTTGTCACTACTGGAGAGTGTTGCCGGGGTCGCTTAAAAAAAGTAAATATATAAAAACAGAAGAAAATTTTTGTTTCGCTATTTTGATTGCGGAAAAAAATAACAGAGTTGTATTACATTTTAAAAAATATTTTTTTTTTTTTATAATTCGACAAACTATACATATTGTCATATTAAATATAATAACGCCGGCCCAAAATATTTGGTTGTCAGTATTATCCCTTCTTATTGCCTTTAAAATTAACACTATAATATTTGGTGCTTTTATTGCTATCTTGCTTATTTTATAAAATAATAAGTGATACTGTTGTAAAACTAACGTGTTATTATCACTGATATTAGATTAACTATGTTTACTGGAAAATACGAGATTTCTGGTTATATACCTGTAAACCTGCCAGAAGCTTTACCTTGTTATAAATATACAAATAAATAAACGAAACGTCCATGGAGTGCTGTTTGGTTAAAATTATACACTAAAGTTTATTATCACACTCATACAGGTTTATAATTACATACATGATTTATTATCAGACAGAACCGTTTCGTATATTTTAAGCACTGCAAGTGTCTGTCATTTATTGCTGACGTAGTTCGTAGCCGCACTAAGGAATAGAGTAAAAAAAAGCATTTTTACAATTGTGCCTCTCACATAGAGAACGGTAACTTCTCTCTTTACCGTTCCGTTTATTTTATCAGGAGAGAAGGTTTAATGCATATTACAATTTCTTTGCAGGACACAGCAAACATTTCCAGTTATGTATAAATATGCACATTAATACGTTCTGCGTAGGACACAAATTAAGTCCGCACCTTAATTTTCCTATATTCGACTTACTAACGAGCATGAACCTCTACAGTTTTATAAATCACCTGATATGCATATTTGTTTATGTTCGATTGGAGATAAAATGCCTCTCGAAATAAGGCCTCTAAGCCTTATATTGTTATCAAGTATTAAACATTAAGTACACTTCATTGAATGCATTTTTCTGATGCCACAGATTCAACTATGGACAAGAATGTATCCCCGAAAATGAAGGTTAGAATGGAGGGCACAGAAAACCACGGTAGCGGAAACTAACTCCAATATAAATGGTATTTTCGCAATCAATTCTTTCGAAATTTGTTGCCAATATATTATTTTTGCGACGGTACGAAAAAATTATTTTCAATTTTACAACAGGTTGTAGCTAAATACAAAATATCACGTTGAATTTACAAGCAAGCAATATCAATTAAATTCTAATAACAACCAGAGATATAAATAACTGATGTATACGTTCAATATAAATAAGTTATTACAACCCTACAATTGTAGGCTCTTAAATAATGGCAGATATTGTTCACTGGATTGTTCCTAAAAATACAATATTTTTTACTGCAAGGAAGAAATCCATACACATCGTAAGGCGTTTTAATATAAATGACATTATTAAAATAGGATAGGGATGTGATGGCGTTGTTAGTAACCAAGCGAAATGACATGGTTGTGAGTTGAATGTAGGACGATTTGAAATCAGACTTGTCTCTAAAGTAATATAACAATAATCGCATTGAAGCCATGTAGCACTGGTGGTTGTAGACAAGTGTGAAGCCACGCACTGGTCAGATGGCAACAACTTGTGTCGTTCAACTGAAGCGTTGGAATCGCATGCAATTTATCTGTCTTCTGTCGGCGTACCGCCGCGGTGCCGCGGAAGTAGTTACTCGGCGGGCCCTTGAATCTCGAACTTAACAGCGACAACACGCAGTAACACGCTGGGCTATTACATCGTTAACGTAAGGCAGTTTAAGAATATTAGAGCGACTCTGTCACACAACACCCTCCACCCGCTAGTGTAACCATTATAGGGGCTTAGAGAGACACGTGGCAGCCGTCGTACTGGCAGAAGAAGGTCATGCAGATGCTAAAACGCGCTGCCAAGCTGGGCACGTGGCGCAGATGCATATCCATGACACCCCCACCCCCCTTTACCCGTANATGCTAAAACGCGCTGCCAAGCTGGGCACGTGGCGCAGATGCATATCCATGACACCCCCACTCCCCTTTACCCGTACACCACCCTACGCCTCTAGCAGGTCCGTGAGATTTGTTGATCGCGGAGGTTTCACGATATAGAAAATAATCATGCACAGTTCGCCTAAATTCAGAAAAACATGCACCGCAGAAGAAATAGCTGACGAGCTGGATAATGGTGCCGAGAACACCCCCATTCCTCTTAGCTAACCACAGGACAATGTGGAAATGCCCTGAGAAGTAGCTGACAACAGTAAGCTAGGGACGAGATACCTCCCCCCCTCAGAAAGGAAACCTTTAGGAACCAGGACACACATGTTTTGCAAGGTATTGTTCTGCATCCTACCCCCTCAACCCCCTCATACTAAAAAGGAGTCACATGCCGTCATTTAAGGGGGGACACTGGCAAAGCCCAAAAACCCCTTTACGTGAGAAGTGGGGTCGTTCATTATCACTGCGCCAAGGGAAGAGTTGTGTCAAGGAATCGCGGGAAGACGTGAGCACAATTCCGAGCCGCAGTCCGCAGCCGGCTACATACGTGGGCCTTGTTCTAAAGACCGCCCAACGCGCCGGTGCTCATCCCCAGATGACAGCTTACCAGCACCCGCAGCAGAGATAAGTATACAGTACGTCGTCCAGAGAAGCCCCCTCCACTACGAAGTCGCCCCAGTTAATACGAGTAGCCAAACTTAGAGTAACACAATTCGGAAGTGTTTCTGTAGATTGTTTGTGTTAAACTCGAGACAATATATTCGTCCTTCAAATTGAAACAGCCAAAGTCTACATTATTGAAATACCCTCAACCTTCCAGGCAACATATAGTCGGTGCCTGGAGATATTAACTCTGAACCTATAAGGCACCATGTCTTCCACAGTGGCGTAGCGTCAAGTTAATTTTGCGCACAACAGTGGGGAATAGATAAGCCCACATCAAGTTAATTTGCCACCCAATGTGGGGCGTAGATACATCTGTAAAGAAAGTATCAAGAACCCGACTATACCCTTATACCCAAGATAAGGTGTCTCACCAGAACCAGATTTCCGAACTAGTCATGCTGAATCAGACCGAATTACAGAGCTAGTCAGGATAAACCAAGGACTTAAGGGGTCTCATCAAAACCTTTGGCGCCCAGCGATCAATTCGTACTAGAGGAGGCAAGGGTACTAGGCCGGCAACATAGGGATTCCTATAGACGGCGGGCTGAAAGTACGGAGGATATGCGTATCAGTAAGACACCAGAGGGAAGGGAGGCGAGAGCCGAAGAAATACTTCTAGAGAACCTAAGGACGAGGGATGGGGGAAGCTAAGACGAAATTCCCGAACTAGAGCCATGCTGTGCTCCATTTTTTAGCGGGACAGGACTATTTAGGGTCCGGTGCAGCCTCTGTTCACAGCACTATTGTAATAAGTGTATCGGTAGGCCCCAGACATTCCGTCCTTCGGAAGGGACCCAATACAACTGCTGGAAATGCCGGGAGCAAAGGACGCGCCAAAACCGAGAAGGAATCGAACACTTTTCACCCCCGGACCGAACCCTCGCTAGCCACGTAGAACAGACAGGTAGAATACCCGAAGAAATAGTGCTGCCCGAATTTCCAGGCAGTCCTCATGAAGACCCTGTATATTTTATAAATAATTGTTAACACGAATTCCAGGCCGGCGGGATTCCTAGTAAACGGTGGGTGCTGAAGGCACAAGAGCAGTTTTAAGGTGCGGCCCTTATCTGGTGGAACAAATATGGCGAGTTTATGACTAGCTGGGAGTAGTTTGCAACCTGCCTGAACAATAAGTTCGCAGGAGAGGAAGCCCTTACCGCCTTTCGAACAAACTTCTAGACACACAAACAACAAAGGCAGGAAGAATCACAGATTTTTATTAGACGAAAAGCGCAAATGTATTGTCGTATCGCTCCAGAAAGCACCGAGGTAGAATGAGTGCGTATCATTACCAAGTTAATGTTACCAGCGATAAGAACCGCCCTGCGTCACCCTCGGGCGACGGGGATAGAGGAGCTGGTGCAGAGAGCGATAGAAGCGGAACTAGATTACAAAGAACAGGAGGAAATAAACGTTCTGACCCGCCTGCCTCTCGGACACGCAGCACGAACAGCAGGGAATAACACACCCGATAGAAGCGCAGAAGGACAATACTTGCCACCTAAGCATTGGTATTGCCCCGAAAGACACTTGCACCGAGACTGTCCCACAGTGAGAATCCGCCTAGCAGCCGGTAAGGAAAAAGACACCCCCATCGACTTGGAGGAAAGGGGAACCGTCAGGGTGGAAGAGGGATCCGGGAAATGCCACCGCCAGGACACAGAGTCACCCATCAGCCCCGGCATAATAATAAAAAGGGTGGAACCAATTTTAACGTTAAATGATCTGAGGCTGGGAACACACGCACCTCGGATAGGGGAGCGCATAAATAACCAGGATGTTACGGCAGTACTGGACAGGGCTGCAACAGGCAATTTCATTAAAAGCCAGCTGCTAACTACCGAACAGAAAAGCCAGATAAAGAAAAACTCTAGAATAATTCAAATGGCCCAGCCTGAGTCACGACTGACCATAGATGGATTTATTACATTGCCAGTGTCCACAGACGTAGAAACAGTCCAAACTGAATTTTTTGCACACCACATTTAGTGGGGGAGATTAACCTCGGGCAACAGTGGCTAACAAACCAAAATTGCATAATCAACTGTGGATAACAGCGCCTACATTTGGGCAAGAAGGATAGGATGGCCATTATCTGGGAAGCCCCATTAAACAAACAAAAATTACTAGAAATTTGTAATGAAGAGGTAAACCACCAACTCGGGACTGACCAACTCAGGACATTATTGCGGATACTCAACACTCATGTATCCGTATTTCAGCATACCGGCAGATTAAATCAGACCATGGCCATTCAACATGAAATCTGGGTAACCGATGCTTGCCCCATATAATGCCGACCAGGTAACCCGTCCGCCTACCACAGGCAAATAATTTTAGACCAGGTAGCCGAGATTCAATCGCAAGGAGTAGTGGAGCTGAATGACTCACCATATAACGCCAGAGTGGTGCTTGTGCCAAAGAAAGATGGAGAACTTCGCTTTTGTGTAAACTACCAGGCCTTAAACAATATCACATACCCTATAGCACCCTTAACTATAAACCTGGCTCATATGCTCTGTGACCTAGGGGACTTACATTTATTCTCAACTCAAGACATGCGCAGTGGATACTGGCAAATCCCGCTATACCCAGGATCCAGGAAATATACAGCGTTTACAACCCCAGAAGGTGAAACCCTGCAGTTTCGGGTAATGCCCTTCGGGTTGAAGAATGCACGCGCTACTTCCTAAAGACTGATGTCAGCAGTAGTTTTGACGGGCTATAGCGGCCAATTTTGCCTAGCATACCTAGACAATGTCATTGTATATTCGCGCACATGGGAAGAACATCAGGTGCACTTGAAAAAGTCCTGGAGGGCCTTGAACTCCATGGAATCACGTGCAGACTGGAGAAGTGTCACTTCGGGAAGACCCGAGTAGAATACTTAGGGCACATAATTACCCCAGACGGGAACTATCCAAAGCCCGAGAAAGTGAGAGAGATTGAGGAGGCTAGAGTACCAACTAACAGGAGACAGTTGAAACTTTTTCTGGGGTAATGTAATAGGCTCAGAGAGTTTATAGCATATGTTGCCCCTATTATGGCTCCTTTCAATGATCTACTACTACTCAAAACAACTCGCTGGAAGTGGACAGTCAGACACGAAGAAGCATTGCGAGTATTAAAGGCCCGATATGGCGACATAAGCATGTAATACCGGCCTATGCCAGAATTACCCTTAATTTTACAGACCGATGCAAGTGGAGCCGGAATGGGTGCTGTCCTATGCCAGGAGCAGTCACAGAACCAGCGACGAATTATCGTGTATGCTAGTACTATGCTAAACGAGACACAACGCCGCTACCACTGCAATGATCAGGAGTGCTTGGTGGTTATTTAGGCCGTCTGCAAATACCGCTATTACCTTCTGGACCGACCATTCATTCTCAGAACGGATAATAAGGCCTGTACATGGCTGAAAACAAAGAGTGACGAGAAAGCCAAATTTGGAAGGTAGGCCTTATTGTTAATGGAATTCTCCTTCACCATCGAGCATTTTCCAGGCTCGAACAGCGAGCTGCCTGATCCCTTATCCCGTCGACCACAGAGTCCCAACAAAGAAACAGAAACCGACGACTGGGAGCGAATGCTGCCCCCCTCTCCCCCAAAACTCCCACGGTCGGATGATGTGGAACTACACTTAGTAAAGTTCCACAAAAACAAAAATCTGTTATGAGACCAACAGCTGACCGACCCCAAATTACAGGAGTTAATGAGGAGGTATCCAGAACAGTACGAGGGAAGAGATGGCATAATCTGGTCAAGACCGCACCCACAAGCAGATCAATGGAAAATCTGGGTCCCCCACGAGCTACGAGACAGTATCTGTGAACACCACCATGACCACCCCCATGCAGGACATCCGGGTTTTCACAAGACCTTAAGGGCCCTGACCAACAGATATACATGGCAACGAATTAGTCGAGATGTGAGGTCATACGTCGCCAGGTGTCAGAAATGTTATGAAAACAAAGCCTACCCTACACCAAAGATACAATACACACCCCATCAGCCGAAAACTCCATGGACACACATCGCCGTCAATATGATGGGCCCCTGCCCACACACACACACAGAGAAAAGAGATACCTCCTAGTCGTGACCGATATTTTCTCCAGGTGGACAGAGGGGTTCCCGTTACCCAACCAGGAGGCCAACACAATAATCCGGCAAATGGAGCGAGAGGTATTTCCACGATGGGGGTACCCGAAATGTGTGTTAACCGACAATGGAACCCAGTTTACTGGGGTAAAATGGAGGAAGACCTGTGAGACACGGGGGGCGGAAAACTGGACGACTCCAGCTTACCACCCACAGGCCAACCCTAC
The DNA here is from genome assembly GCA_002778355.1 of Clitarchus hookeri. Lineage (NCBI taxonomy): Eukaryota > Metazoa > Arthropoda > Insecta > Phasmatodea > Phasmatidae > Clitarchus > Clitarchus hookeri. The sequence continues at coordinate 72,110 of NQII01004667.1, forward strand.
CGAACGCCGGAATCAAGAATAAAATAAGAGTATTCGAATTAGAATGGGCACGAATCATACTCAATGGGACCCATAGCTACCTGAGATCCTGTATACACTGAGACGTCGGCACAATGACGCCGTTGGAACGTCTCCCAGCCAACTAATACTGGGATACAATCTCCACAGACCTGGAGAATGGCAGTGGGAAACAGAACCTACAGAACTTCCCGCCCCCGAAGCAATACTAAGAGAGGCGATAGTGAGAACAAAAGCTGCTCGGAGAAATCAACAACGATATATCTGGCGGGAATACCCCGAACCAGCGACCACTGGACATCACTTGCCCGAGCGTAGTCACATAATAATACGCAACCATCTTTTAAGCCGAGCTAGTGATAAATTCTGTGCGGAATTTGGGCCTAAGTGGCGAGGGCCGTATATAATAGTCGAGAGGTAGGGGAATGTATATTGGGCCGAGGACAAAAGGGGGAATGTGCATAAGGTACCACGGGACCATAAACGCCCTATAACCGAACCATACCCCGATAGTCCCACACGATTTACAAATGACAGCCCAGGGGAATCCCTCAGGGGGTCACTAGGTTACCGAATGGTGAGCCAGGGCGTGAAGATAGGGGGTAAAACGATAAGCCGGCCATTGCCCCTCCGCGCTATCTCAGTGTATCAAGGGCGCATGGGCCACTGCACCTGCTACTACAGGAGCCTGAAACCACAGCCACTTATCGGCCGGAAAATACGCAGGCCCCAGATGCAATAAGAGAAAGCAGACAGGCGAGTGAAAGGGAAAATACTTGTGAAGAACGATTGAGCAAAAGCAAACAGGCGAGTGAGGGAGAAAAATGTACGTGCGAAGGAGAAGTGGGCAAAAGTGGATGGGCGAGCGAAAGCGGACCGGCGAGTCTGGAAAAAGGGGGAATACAGCTGAAGGAAGGGAGGGCGAAGCAACGGATGGAGTCCGGAAATAAACGAGAAAGAGAAAGAAAGCGCGAGTGAAGTAACAGGGAAAATGGTGCGACCCCAAGACGAATCTGCACCAGCCGAGAAACGAACCCGAGACCAAACCCTACAGGCGAGGAAGTACCGGAGGCCAGCAGCCCAGCCAAGTACGAGTTCCGTGGCGGCAGCTTCAAGCCTGCTGGGCGAGAGGATGGGAACGCAGACTTCTTCCCCGCATGCTGTAAGGGATCCAGTGCGAGGAAACCCACCCCCTAGTCCGAAGGGGATCGAAACCAGGCGTGTGCAACCTTGGCGCATCTGCAGAGACCGGGAGAAGCCTGGCTTCTTTAGGAAGCGTCGCAAGTACAGACCTCGCAAACCGAGCTGACTACAACAATAACAGACTCTGTGTGACATGAGGGAAGCCTGTTTTTCTCATGTGACCTGCTGTGAGAGGATGGTAAGAGGCGAGCACTACCTAACCATCGAACTAAAAGTGCGACGAAGTTTGTTAATTATTTATCTTTGTAACCTTACAATGTGGGAGAAGCCACATCGGTGCTGTGAGGAATAAGTGCAGGATGTCCTAGGTGAAAATAAATGCCAGATGCCTGTATCTGAGTGTACTAACTTAAGATAAGAATAGAGTGTGTAATTTTCCAGTATCTACAATTGTGTTGTTTTTCAACACTCCCTGCATAAGAGGGAGGTGGCAGAAATAGTAAGATAAGAGGGTGTTATTCTTTTTTCCACTACCTGTGAGTCGTTGTATAGTTAAAATGTAACAGGTGTCAGTGTGCTTTGTGTATAATCGTCAGCCATTTGTTAAAAAGTTCCAGAGTACCAGACATTAGAAATAACTCTCGAACAGAGTTACTAGCCTAGCAGATAAGAGNTGTGTATAATCGTCAGCCATTTGTTAAAAAGTTCCAGAGTACCAGACATTAGAAATAACTCTCGAACAGAGTTACTTGCCTAGCACATAAGAAGGGTTTTTTTTTGTACGGCCTACGCGCCGATGTAAAGTAAAACTATTCCTGTCACCAAAACATAAAGCTTTGCCAGCTGTGCAAAATATACAGGCCCTAAGCCAACTGGTTTGTTTACCTTACTCAAGAATGGTGTTCCACCCTAATAGGAAACCGAAGCACAGAAGAACAATTAAGGCATACCTGTCATTTGTAACATGTTAAGTGATGAGTTACCATGTAAGAAAGTTGATGTGTACTGTACTGCGTTGCCGAGGGGTGTGGTATTACGTTTGTTTATATTGAGCGAGTAAAATAGATAGCCAGGAGTTAGATGTGTACAGTAGTATACAGACGACAGTAGGAATAGAACCTAGGANTGAGCGAGTAAAATAGATAGCCAGGAGTTAGATGTGTACAGTAGTATACAGACGACAGTAGGAATAGAACCTAGGAATAGAACCGCAGTTTTAGGGAGAATAAACGCCTTGTGTATTGTAACCTGCAGAAATTGACGGTTAGGCCCTCGTTACAGGCAGAGCCACGAATGTTTAACCTTAGGGCCGCGCGCGCCGGGGTGCCAACAGGGGGGTGGCCTGATAAGATGACCATGAAGGGAGAAAGAAGAAGGGGAAGTGACAGCTGCTGCAGATCACAAGGAAGGAAGCCCCGCGACCAGAAAACGTAGCGCGAGCCAAGAGTACATAGAAGATTAGTCCCTAGAAGGAAAACTATGCAGAAACCCAAAATTTTTGGTACGAAATGTGGTAGCGCCGAAGAGATGAGGGGGGAATTATCGTGTGACAGTTTAAGAATATTAGAGCGACGTTGGCACACAACCCCTCCCCGGCCAATGTAACTTGTGTAGGGGCTTAGAGAGACACATGGCAGCCGTCGTACCCGCAGAAGAAGGTCATGCAGAGGCCAAAACGTGCTGCCAAGCCGGGCACATGGCGCAGATGCATAGCCATGAAAACCCCCACCCCCCTTTACACTTCCACCACCCTACGCCTCTGGCAGGTCAGTGAGATTTGTTGATCGCGGAGGTGTCACGAAATAGAATATAATCATGCACAGTTCACCTAAATTCAGAAAAACACGCACAGCGGAAGAAATAGCTGACGAGCTGGATAATGGTGCCGAGAACACCCCCATTCCCCCTTAGCTAACCACAGGACAATGTGGAAACGCACCGAGAAGTGGCTGACGACAGTAAGCTAGGGACGAGGTACCTCCCCCACCACCAGAACAGAAACCTTCAGGAATCAGGACACACGTGTTTTGGAAGGTATTGTTCTGTGTCCTAGCCCCTCACCCCTTCACTCTAAAAAGGAGTCACGTGCCGACATTTAAGGCGGGACACTAGCAACCCAAAAACCCCTTTACGTGAGAAGTGGGGTCGTTCATTATCACCGCGCCGAGGGAAGAGTTGTGTCAAGGAATCGCGAGAAGACGTGAGCACAATTCCGAGCCGCAGTCCGCAGCCGGCTACATACGCGGGCCTTGTNGTGTCAAGGAATCGCGAGAAGACGTGAGCACAATTCCGAGCCGCAGTCCGCAGCCGGCTACATACGCGGGCCTTGAGCCAAAGGCCGCCCAACGCGCCGGAGCTCATCCCCAGATGACAGCTTACCAGCACCCGCAGCAGAGATAAGTATACAGTACGTCGTCCAGAGAAGCCCCCTCCACTACGAAGTCGCCCCAGTTAATACGAGTAGCCAAACTTAGAGTTACACAATTCGGAAGTGTTTCTGTAGATTGTTTGTGTTAAACTCGAGACAATATATTCGTCCTTCAAATTGAAACAGCCAAAGTATACATTATTGAAATACCCCCAACCTTCCAGGCAACATATAGTCGGTGCCTGGAGGCATTAACTCTGAACCTATAAGCCAACATGTCTTCCACAGTGGCGTAGCGTCAAGTTAATTTTGCGCACAACTGTGGGACATAGACAAGCCCACGTCAACGTCTGTACTTGTCAACACGTCTAAATGATTCCAAATATATTTTACTTTTAGCAGGCCGCAGAGAAGTAATGAATACGCCCGTAACAAAAGTCTTGAACTGACGGAACGTTCGTAACTTCATGAATCAACTATACCGTAAAACGTTTTGATTGAAAATGCATGAGTTTTTGTTTGTTTCTAGCCACGAAGCCAACTGAAATGCTGACAGTGTATATTCAGCTCCTCTAAACACGTGGATTTTAAAATCATGCTTAAAATTACAGCTAAATACTCGTCGTGAGATACATGAAATTCAAAACTGGATTAAAACTTTTCTAGAATGACAAATGTTTTTCACACTCAACATATAACATATACTCTACTTTTAATACGGGGCAATATCGCCTAGATGTATTTTTTACTATATCGGTAAACAAACCGTGAATTGCAAAGTCAGAAGTGACTATTAGTCTTACTGAAAATACTCTTATTTCTTATCTATGTCTTAAGATAGCCTACCTAATTTGAATGAAAACAAAATTAAGCTAAATAAATTAAATAAAAGCTAAGAAAACTTATCTGTGGTCAACATACATCTCAATAATACACAGTGAAGGTTTAATAGCCGATGTTATTTGTTTGTTTTATGAAACAGACTTTTTAAATAATGTATGTCGAAATAATAATAATAACTCACCCTTCTGCAAAAATCATTACAAAATAAAATTGTCATATTGTAAGTAATAGATTGTAATAGCCAAACATATTTTGAAACCCTGGTTTCTTGGTCACTGCGGTGAGCGAATCTGTGGTACGGAATTGTGCCCTGGCATGATGTGGTTGCGTGAGTTTGATACCGCAGGGGCCCACTTCGGAGAAAGTGACCATCTGTGGTTTTACCTGCCGGGAGGCAGAATGTAGAGGTCAGAGTGTTACAAGCCATAGCTAGCTGTTGTGTTCGCAGCTAGGGTAACTATGTAGTGAGACGGATAGATGCTGTAGAGTGTACTTTCGTGAATATTAAATGATTGCTCGCTCTGCTTGTGCGAGTCGTCATTTCGTGTGACCACCCTCCCAGCCTACCTATCCAAAAAAACCGTATGCCCGGTAGTTGATTTAAAAGAGTATGAAAGATGTGTTAGTAATTTTTAATTATATATATAATGGTTGTGTGGATGTCATCGCAAGGTTTTTTTAACGACTTGATAGTACAGTACTATGAGCTTATAGTTATCATACAAATAAATACAAGTTACAAAACAGACGTACTGTGAACAAATTTTCACTTGTAAATCTTGCAGTACGTATATGTGAAACTACACCTGTTTGAAACTGCATCTGTTGTGAACATTAATTTGCTTGCGTTGTGAAACAACGAATGAATAATTTGTATTAATATCACATCATTACAAATTAATAACGCGAATTAAGCTATACACGTCATGCATTGAATATTACATACGGTTCGTGTTTTTACACTGATCATCAAAAAATATGATAGGCCCTTATTGAAAACGATTTACAAGCCTAGTTAAACTAACTAAGCAAAGTTTATTTATAACACAACAATTTAATTGGAGCCACAAAATTCAGAGAAAAGCCTTATCGTGTATGAAATATGCCGAATGTTCCCGCCTATTAACAATTAATAGACTCTCCGTTACCGGAAATGTAGAATCGAAGAGTGATCAAAGAACCCAGAGTTTCTTGAAAAATGTACGAAATAAACCGTGATCCTAAGTTAACTTTTCGTTTAATCAGATGCTGCTAAATTTTCTTTGTAAAAGTTGTGCTACGTTGGGAATGTAAGTTGCCCAAAGGCGGAAATTGAAAATTGCTATCGTTTCAGAGATGCAGAAGATCGGCGTGAAGATGCTTGTTACAGGCGGTTGAATTCTGCACTTTTTGCAAATTTTATCAGTTAATTAGAGCTTTATTTGTGCCAAGGCACATTTCTCAATATTTTACACAAATCTTATTTCACTAATGTTCGTTTTAAAATTAGCAGTAGCTAGGTGATAGCATTTTAACAAAATTGCCAATTGTAGTCACAATAAAGTAAATGTTTAACCAATTAACACCCTAACGGCGTTTCTAACAAAGTGATAAAAAGTTGAAACAGAGGTTACTTCTTCGACGAGCTCCTTGGCATTTACTTCAGTTCCTTTGAAGCAGGAAATGGGTACAAGAATGTTTATAGCGACGCATGATCATGCCTTTCTGGTCCCTAAAATTGCGGCCTTATCAATGCGGATTCATAAATATACAATAAAATATCGAGACGGATGTGTAAGTAGAAGGATCAAGCTTAAAATTAAGTGAGTTAGGTTTCAACATGTGAATTACGACTATATTGTAATACAAATTATTCTTACTATTTATATCAAGGGAAAATTTAAATTGCTGAGTATCTTTCGGCGAATATTAGTCGATCGAATGACTTTACTCAGAAAATCTCATATATTTTACACAATTCGTAAAATTAGAGAGTTTTTTAAAATCAAATAAGAAATTGGAGTCTGATTTTCATTTGTTTGTCTTTCTTAATGAAACAATTTTTCTCGTTAATCAAAATGGTAAAATGTTAGTATCTGCAAATTATTGCATTTTATAGTTATACAATGCAGAGATAATTACGGAGTTTATTAAAATCCACGGCGTTCGATGCCATGTAAATAGATCTCTGATATACTAAGTGTAAGATGGATGTCACCATGTAGGTATATTGTAGCCGTAGTTGTGTTAGTTGTATTCCCGAAACTGTAGAACATTTATTTTGATAAAATAAGTGTACGGTAAGAATTCCTTCTGGGATAAAATATGTAGCTCAAAAATACGACGAACTTTATGCAACCCTTGCCGAGAATAGTTTCTGTTAAATTAGCAAAACTGATATACCTCAAACCAAATATTTATTTGTACTATTATTAATATATACAAATTTTTCGACACAAACAACTTTTTATTCATATAATTTTTCTGCAAACATGGAATATTTGGTTGACTTTTTTTAACCTGTTGTTGGCAGGCTGCATGTAGATGAAATATTTATTTTATACGAAATTAAAGCCAAAAATTTAATTTCTCGTAAGGGTATATACGATTTAAATTTATAGAAATTCGTTAAAATAGATGGATGTTGAATGCATATTATTTAATGTTCTTAACTGACCTGTGGTCGAATATAAAGACAATATACATATCCATTCTTCCCTCAGAAATCGAACTTACAACGTTGTGCTTTGAAGTTACTTCAGCTACAATGATAACTGGTGCTTCATAAAATTTACGACAGTTAAACGTTCTCAAAAACGGAACCTACTACAGTTCAATGCCTTCGCCAGATTTGAAAGAAATCGTTTTATTGTTTCCTGAGGTACGGCATAAATATTTTATTATTTAAAATGGGTCCATCTTACACAATGTCTGAGAACTAAGGATTTGCATAGAAATTTCGATGGATAAAACCATACTGTCGGCATGTAAATTCAAGTTGAAATTCGTTTTGCAGTTTCGTAGACGGAAATTTCGTATCTTAAATGTTTATATGGCCGACATTTTGAAAATATGATTGTCTGCCCTTTAAAATTTCATCAGATTACATAGCATGCCATAGTGACATTTTTTTGCTGATTTTGGTAGGAATCCGTTTTTTTTTTTCGAAGACAGCCTATTTTTAATTTGTCACGTGATACTATTTTACAAAATGGTTGGCTAGAGAGTTTGTGTGAGTACATGTTTATTTATTGTAATATACACAGATACCATTCGCAGTTTCATTGGAATTAATTACATTGTTCCGACGATATTGCATACAAAATAAAAATAGCAACTTGGCAGACCTTTTGAAAATATGTCTCATAAATGTAAAACATAGAGGTTATCATTTTCTAACACTGTACTACTTGTTTGCCATATATTATCGGAATCGGTTAGTTGTTTCCCGAGATATGACATATAAACATGATTTATTCGTGTGGCATTACCTTACAAAATGGTGGAAAAAAATTAGTTTCTGGTAATTTTTATGCTTCTATCGGACACTGCCAGCATACAAAATTTTGTTGAAATTGGTTAAATGATATGGTTTTTACATAAAATAATTTTCAATTATTTGTATGGCCGCCATTTTTAAAACGAATGTCTTTATAAAGTTTTATAACTCACATTTACCTATCATATAATAATATTTATTATGTTCCAAATTTTGCGATGGTTTTTTCAGAATTTTTCAAGACATAATGTGAAAAAGGTATGTTTACATGCAGCATTATCTTTAAAAATGGTTGACCAAAAGTTGATGTTTAGCTTATACAATGCTTGTAACACATGCCATCAGCGTACATAATTTGGTTTAATTTAGCCGAATGATATTCTATTTATACCAAATAAAACTAAAATATTCGTGTGGCAGTTATTTTGAAATATGTGGCCAACGAAAGGTTTTTTACTTATATTTATTTGACATGTCATAGTATTAATTAATTGCCAACTTTGAATAAAATAGTTTCAGGAGTTTTTGAGATATAACAGAAAAGATTATTTTTTTCATGTGGTGCTAAATTCCAAAATTGCAGAAAAATTTCGTTTTTGTTTGGCTTATATTATGCTTGTAATATATATATTTATATTGTCAGCATACAAAACTATGGTTGAAATTGCTCAAATTGTATGATATTTATACTTAATAAAATTTAAATATTTGTTTAACCGCCATTTTTAAAATAACTGTATAATTATGTTAAATTACTTATATTTACCTGGTCAAACATTCTTTTATTTATGTGCAAATTTTGGCTAAAATATGTTGGGTAGTTTTCGAGATATATATAGTAAACTCTCAATTTTTTCATGTGATTCTATCTTACAAAATGGCCTTCCAACAATTACATTCACCCCTGATGTTAATGATTTCAACTTGCACTGTAAGCATACAAAACTTGGTTGAAATTGGTTGAATGGTTTCGGAGACATGACATGGCCCTAAATATTAAAATGTCTGCCATTTTGAAAGAAAGTGCCTGGTGTGGTATAATACTATAAATGCTATGTGTTCTTACCTATATGTGTACTGAGTTTGGTGAAATTCGTTTCACGCATTCAATAATTGAAAACGGGAGACACAAACATACTCAGACACACACACACACACACACACACACACTCTCTCTCTCTCTCTCTCTCTCTCTCTCACACAGGAAAGTGATCTCATTAGGCTTTCTTTCCTTCGGAAAGTAGGCTAAAAATAACACACAATCCTTTGACAGCCTAGTCTATTTCCTGTGATATAAAAAGTTGCACTTTCGCGACTTTTTAAAATGAAAATAAACATTTAATTATAAATTTTTTAACTTTAGAAGATTTTACATTCTGAATGCATCGAATTCAATCCAAATTTTTACCCGTATCCCATCCACGCAATTTAACTGTACTTTTTTTTTATTATGCAATGTTAGCTTATATATAATACTTATAGGTATTTCGATATATCACAAGTACATTAGTCATGAATAAGATGCAGCGGTGATGCTGGCGTGGTCTCGCTCTCAAAAGTAACGTATGCAAAGAAACTTTGATCATGCCTGTACAAACAGCATTAGCCTGTGCGATGTCGGTTGACTTAATTTATAAGAGAGTATTTATTAATTCATCTCAAACATTATGCACCCTCCAGTTAGTGACACGTCTTCCTGTCAGAATAATAAGCACTTGTAAGCTTCCGCATGTTTGTTACGTTTCCTAAGTTTTGCAGAACCTTTGCTTCCGGTCATATTTGAAGTCATCTTATAGCATAACGGGTAAGATAAGCCCCTGTAATTCTGCATCAAGCAGTGCCCAAACTTGCTTCCTGGTTCCAAAAAATTTATTCGCCAGGGTAAAAAATGTCAGGTAAACTTCATGCTTCTATTAATAAATTAAATTACACTCATGCATGGAAGATTTATGTTTTGAAAATAAGGAATTTACAAAATCAAGGAAAAATACAATTTTCTCAAAAAAAAAAAACTTATATATATATTTACAGGATTCATCTTAAAAAAAATTTACATTTAACATCACATTAAAAATTAATTAGTGAATTATATTTTTATGTCTCTTTTATTTCAAGAAGAATCTATAGTAATATTTTATATTAAATTTTATTTGTGTCTTGTTATAGTGAGCTGATAAATGTTAACTACCAGTTATTGTCTCACTACCGTGATAACCATAAAAAATATAGGTACCCTGGTACTGAAATAAATAAATGCTTAAATTTTGTTTAGGATTGACACACTTTGTATATTTTACCTACGAGGCTGAGTACGACGTCACGCAGGTGGACGTCACATAAACTTCTTTCAACATTGAAGTGGGGCAACAGCTTCTAGCATAAATAATCTCTGCTGCTGGGACAGAACTGACCTCATCTTCGGATACGTGGTGGACCTTGCTCTAGCAGGTCATTTTCTCGGGGTAGTCCCGCTTCCAACTGCTCCAGCTTTAACACGCTTCAACCCTATCGACGCCAACCAGACTTCTCTCAACTTATTTTATCGACAACTTTCCAAGTGTAAAATGAAGAACGCTGCATTATTAATTAGTTATTAATACTGTAGAATATCCAAATACATATAATTTTGACTTCCTGGAAGGAGATATTTACAAAACTATTGCTGTCTCATGCTTGGTGAGTTTAAACAGTTGTAGTAAGCTCTTTTGATTCAGGTCGCTGCTCTCATTCTCATCCAAACAAGGTGTGGTTTGTCGCAATCAGTGATACAAAATTCATTCGGTACGAGTTACGAGCTCAGTTGAGATGCCCAAGATATCAAAATACAGCGCTTACGGAAAATTTATTTTTAATCAGTAAAGAAGAGTATATAAATGGGTATTTGCCATTTTCTAATTGAAAAAACTTTACTGCTCTTCTTAATTAAGATTAAACATTCTGATAAAGCAACAGCATGTATGCGAGTCCATAGATCCAGCAAAGTAAAGTATAAATGAGCGACAAATATGAATCTACGCTGAGAAAAATTGGCAGGGAAATACTTGTTAAGAAGATAATTTATGAAGAACACCATGTTTTACAAAGTATGGATATAGAAAGATAAAACTCAGAACGGCAGTGGCTGTTGCACAAGCTCTACACAGATCACCACTTATTAGAAAATATCCCGTGTAACTCGGCTGAAGAAACAAGTCACTCGTNCTTATTAGAAAATATCCCGTGTAACTCGGCTGAAGAAACAAGTCACTCGTAGGACAGTCTCGCAGAAAGGATATTTGCTTGAACTAAGAAAATTTATTTTGAATAGTGTCTTAATGTTATATTTTATTGGAAAGTGCATTTACATGGCATAACACTCTCACTTGTGTTATTTCTGAAATTATTGCAGTTGTTAAATAAATTTTTACAAATTACGAATATTCATTTGTTTTATAATTTTTAATAATATTTACGTTTAAAACCACTTAGTCAATTTACCATTGGTTAGGAGTAGTAGACGATATATNTTTACAAAGTATGGATATAGAAAGATAAAACTCAGAACGGCAGTGGCTGTTGCACAAGCTCTACACAGATCACCATTTATTAGAAAATATCCCGTTTAACTCGGCTGAAGAAACAAGTCACTCGTAGGACAGGCTCGCAGAAAGGATATTTGCTTGAACTAACAAAATTTTTTTTGAATAGTGTCTTAATGTTATATTTTATTGGAAAGTGCATTTACATGGCATAACACTCTCACTTGTGTTATTTCTGAAATTATTGCAGTTGTTAAATAAATTTTTACAAATTACGAATGTTCATTTGTATTATAATTTTTAATAATATTTACGTTTAAAACCACTTAGTCAATTTACCATTGGTTAGGAGTAGTAGACGATATATNTTATAATTTTTAATAATATTTACGTTTAAAACCACTTAGTCAATTTACCATTGGTTAGGAGTAGTAGACGATATATGATCCCGAAATTTCTTTCATCAAACGTCTCTCGGTGATATGATTTATTGGGGCTCAACCAAAGGCGTGACTCAATGTATAAGCACACCATCTCGCTCGGTAACGTGTTACTGACTTTGTGCTTATAAATTGAGTCACACCAGTGGTAGAGCCCGATAAATCATAATCACTGAGAAACGTTCGTTGACAGAAATTTCGGGAGGAGTGCTTGTATGGTTATCCTCATTTCAGTTTTGTATGTATTCCCGGAATCACTCCAAGCGAATACTACGATGTTTCCTTACTACAGGCCATGTTTGTCTTTCTACACTTTCCTGTTTCTCTGAGCACCATGCTACATATGTAATGATAGCTGTCAACGAGACGTACACTACCTACCTACCAGTAGCACGTTGTGAAGCTAACTACAAGCAGAATAGTCTTTAAAGGACCCGCCTTTCTGTAGCTGCAGTCCGCGTTTGTGGCAGAGAAGCGCGTGGGCGACAAGGTCGCAATTACCTCGCACATCAAATGCGCCATCGCCGATACACGTAACACTCTGAACTGGTGTGCTGTTTTTCTCGTCGTCCTGCGTATACCTACGGGCTTTTAAGGGGTAGTCATACCATTTTATAGGTAAAAAGTCTACCAAAGTTCATCACAGGCTCCTTTCGTAGATAAGCTCGTGTCGGAGGGTTCCAAAATAATATTTATGCCATGCGTGTGACCTTTGAAGTACCGTTCCATTATCGTCTGACGTATGTTTTCTTATGGTCGGTAAACATATTGAAAACACGTTTAATAGTTTCTCGAAAATAATTTTTTCACACATGCTGCAACGCATTTCAAGCTCCAGGAAGGAGGACACATTAATCATGCCCGTGCCTAATCACGTACCTTAAACATGCTCTTCATATGATTCCCTAACACAGTTCTGATTCAGCAGGACACGCATGTTTGACCTAAATTCGGCGATTTGCTTATATTCTATGAACACACCAAACGGGCCAGCAATTGAATGACAATAGGGCCAGCCTGAAGTCCCAGAGGATTTTTACTTCATTAATGAGTTATTTTGATCCCGATGAACAAAACACTTCTAAAGTAATAAATGTAATGAAGTAATGAAGGAGCACTTGCCCCAATACGGTCACAAATGAAATATGCGCAACGTGTATAAGTACTGAATCTTTTTGAAAATGTCACCACTATCAATGAAACGATGATGCTTTGTAAGGTTTTGAAGAAGAAAAAAAGGTATAATATTAATTTGTTGGTGAATTGTAGAATTTTAGTAAAAATCCGCTTGTGCAATGTACGGTCTTGTTCATTTTCGTTGAACCCGTTTTAAAGTGTGCGGTACTTTTTGTCGAAAATTGTTTCTTCCTTATCGGCCAATTCTCACTGCAAGCTTACATAAATTTACCAGCATGATCGACTTCACGGAAGTCGTGCAAATCTCTCTTTTGCTATCGGCTCTCAAGACCTCAACGCTATGAGCCGTCTAAATCTATTTACTATCTTCTGCGGTAGCTTAGATTGCGGTAGCTGTACTATGAATTAGAAGACATTCCTGACTGATATTATACATAACCCTTAAATAACATATGATAATATGTATTTATATTGAAACGGACTCATATTTTTTTGATGCATGCTTCCCATTGTTATCAAGTTTTGATATATTTTAACATTTTCCTAATATTTAATTAGATGCATTGCTCAGATAAATATATTTAATGAAGTTTTAGGGGATGTATTGTGGAATAAAAACAAGCTCTTTTTTTTACACGCAATCAATGATGGTTATGTAAAAGTGGACAGTTCTGAAACGTTAATATATTTGCTATGCGTGTATGCGTGTCGTTACTATGTCTCTCATTCTCATTTTAACTTTCACGCGTAATTTACGTTTCAAGACACCTGGTNGTGTATGCGTGTCGTTACTATGTCTCTCATTCTCATTTTAACTTTCACGCGTAATTTACGTTTCAAGACACCTGGTCTATACAATAAACTCATGCCCTCTGTGTTCTCAAGGCTACCATCCAGAGATTTGCCTTTAGTTAAGGACTAAGAAGCCTTAAACATTAAACATTTAATGTTGAAATAAAATTTGCATTATAAAAAATTTTTTTTTCTTAGTTTTTATTTTATTTTTTCCATTCACAGTGTGTTGTTATTTATGACACTCTGTTCATAAAAAGAGCCTGTATCAATTTTGTTAACAGACTGCTNTCCATTCACAGTGTGTTGTTATTTATGACACTCTGTTCATAAAAAGAGCCTGTATCAATTTTGTTAACAGACTGCTAAACTTCCCGATAAAGATAAATTTTCTGGCAAAGATAGAATTCATTTTACTGGCACACGTACAAAACCACAACACTGTTTCCATTAGTTCATATTCCTACAAAACTGCAGTATTGTTTTAATTGATTTTTCTTATATTTCGTAAAAATACTTACATACAATAAGAACCCTTTACCTTTTTAAATGCTACCATTCGTGCGTAAACCTAATGCTAAATTATAGAAGTTTAAATTATTGATTAAGATAATATAATTATGGATATATATTTCTGGTCATATTGAAACAAGAAAAGTTTTACGAAATGTTCAAGTCGAACAATTTTTTTTGGCAAATTTGTCGCATAACGAAAAGCGACACTTAGGAGATAAACACGTTTCAGAAAAAGTTGTCAACTTGGAATTGAAGCTAAATAAAATGTATTGTTGGGAATAAGGGTAAATATTAATTGACATTTATTTTTTAGTAACTTATTGTTTGATTTCCAGTACATGATCTTTACGAAAGTAGATGTACTATAATGCGCAGACGACACTGCATAATGTTATATTTTAAAATATTATTTGCTAATTACAAAACATGATCAGAAGATCTGATCTTGCAAAAGTATGGTCAGATTAACTAACGACTATGGTGCACCAAGCTTGGTTAAGGTATATTAGCTCGAGTAAGAATGCGTTCCAGCAGTGCTTAATGTCAATATATCGGAAACAGATTAGTGAATCGGAAGCAACAGCCTGGCGTGTAGCATTATAGAAAAAATATTTATAAAACATAGTTCCCAGAGTTTCCGGAAATTTCTGGTGTATAAATAATTTTTTAACAAAATAATCTCAGAAATGAATGCCCAGAGATTTACATTTTAGGAGTGTCTCATTTTGAACTATCAATGAAATTCTTTGGCCTAGTTGAAAAAGGTTTCCTGAAAGAGTAAAAGTAATGATTAAATGGGCAGTTATGAAACTCGTCTCACTATATGAAATTGTTCCAGTACTTGTCAATTACATTTTATATGGTCTCAGAAATTTGTCAGCATCTTTAAATAATCAAATACGTATAAAAGTTAGTTATTTATCTAACCATGGTTAAAAAGTTACAAAATGGATAGTTCAAAGAAATCATATAATTGTAAGTAGCAACTCCTTACTCGTATAAATCTCATGTCAAAAGAATTAGAATATTTTCTGTAATTAAATAAAAAAATTTTTTTTTAATACTGGAGAATTTAGAAAAAGTTTGAGGTGAAAAAGTCTATCAGCAATAATAAATTCGTCAAGGTTTATTGAATATTTACTTATAAAGGAAAATATACGGTAAATTATTGTACGTAGACCTTGTATATATATTTTCTTTTCAATAAAGAACCCTTATTTTAGAGTTGCATTATTGGTTCTAAACGTTCTTTAATAAAACAAAACCAAGCAGGGTTTATGAACTCTATCTTTTTGAGCATAAGGTGTTTATATAAAGTAATATTTTTAGTTGATATTATAAAATAATTTTTCCAGATTTGGAATCATACCCAAGAAAAGTTATGAAAAAAGCTGCATGCATCTGTTTATAGCGAAAATGTTTTTTATCTGTTGTAAACAATATCAATATAGAAAACCATCTTTCCAAAACAATTAAGAAGTAAAATAGCAAACTTTGTTTGTAGCCATGTTTAATAATATATAAGTGGTAGTTTATCGACAGAGCATAGGCATACGCTACGTCATAGTTTCGATGATGTGGCTNTGTTTAATAATATATAAGTGGTAGTTTATCGACAGAGCATAGGCATACGCTACGTCATAGTTTCGATGATGTGGCGGATAAAGGCGGTGGTTTACGCAAGCACTGCGCCAGCCTCAGCCTTGTCCGCTCACGAGAGCACAGCGGGTTTATGCGATCGGGGACGCACGCTACGCAGCTGGGGAGCTTCGCTGCTACGCAGTATATCAGGCAGGTTGCGTGATGCCAGACAGAATGTCAAGCCGTCTGCTAGGCCGCGGGGGTAACCTTTGCACGCTTGTGAAAAGTTCAGAGCTCGTGGGGGCCGAGCATCACCTGGCCATAACGCCCAGCGGGTCGGACAGCAATCGTTGTATAGACTACAGTAGTTCTCCAGCGGGCGGCACGACGGCACCGGGCCCTGGAGCACCTGCTTCCAAAGACTAGCATTCCATCCTATGCTTGTATGACGTTACTTCTGCTATGCGCAAAATTTGAAAACGAGTGGTTCCATCACCTTCATAGAGACTCATCGTTCTACTTTTGGCCAATATCGCGCTTCAACTGTCTGTCATCTGAAGTACTAATGATTGGTGCGTTGATGTCACGTTGGTGCGATTTGCTGATGGGAGCGTCACGAAATTATATTTTAAACCAGAAATATCTTCAACGGTGCTATTTGTGAATGTATTCGTGTGTCTACAAGATATAATTGGGTGGTTTTCTGTATGGTTCAACTACGTTGCACACACAGCTTACATAAAAATATTTAAATATGCAATGAAATGTTAAGATGTGCGAAATTTGTTTTAAATGTTGTGTGGTCTCCATAATTATTTGCAACCATATGCAAAATTGGCACACGGTTGTTGTTCCGGTTAATTGTGCGCTCGACATTATTTTAACTAACGGAAAAACATCGCACGAGATTTCAAGTAGGTGGATCAGGGCAGGAAACGGAACACGGACAATGGTGGCGCGTGGGAAAATGTGGAAGCCTGTTACCCATGTTGTGACACTTAAAACATTCACAACTGAATTCGTGATAAATTCAATACCCATTTTGGTATTAAAGCAAGTTAATGTTTGGCTTAAAGTGGTAGATTCAGCAGTTTTATTTATTCAAAAATCTGCAGCAGTTAAGGTTTTTTGATATATCAGTAAACAGCCATATTTTAAACTTTTTGGGTATCACAATATGACATCACAGCACATCACCACCTGCGTGCCTTCTACAATATTTTGCGCTACACAGGGACAAAAATACTCGATAGTTCAAAGAACTGTCGAACTTTCACAAACCTGCGTATACCTGGATCAATAACAAAGTTTTCTTGAACTGTTTCCACATTCAGCTGGTATATATATTTAATCATATTTTTTATAATTTATGATATATTAAATTTTCTTATTTTATACTATATTATACATATTATAAAAATTTTATATAATATCATGTATTATATATTATATTTTTTGATTTGGTGTCAAATTATTTACGTCCTTTTGTTGTGAGTTTTTGATTTAGAGTTATCCATATTAACGATGATACTGCAATCGAAGTTAGTAAAAACACCTACAAGTAGTCAAAGCTTTTATGTTGACTTAATATGTGTTCAAAAAAGTTTCCGATATTTTGTTGCTTCTCCTACAAGGGTACGCAAGTCTGAAGAGAAAGTCTTCATTATTCCCATCGACCTGCAGCAGTAATGGTCAGCATTTTTTACCCTTCCACCTCTTTTCGAAATAAATATTAACATGTAAGTAATAAAGACATTATATATATTTCACCGAACTCGAAAGTTAACGTGTAATACTCCGGTAAAATATATATATATATTGTATTTTATTCCAAATAAGAGGGCTTCAAAAAGTGCTCACTTTACCGTGAATAGCATATAGGTGCCTTCCTCTACCATGACGAACCCAAGAGATATTA
Source organism: Clitarchus hookeri (assembly GCA_002778355.1). Classification (NCBI taxonomy): domain Eukaryota; kingdom Metazoa; phylum Arthropoda; class Insecta; order Phasmatodea; family Phasmatidae; genus Clitarchus; species Clitarchus hookeri. Next base: position 89,862 of record NQII01004667.1, read on the forward strand.
CACAAACATCGTACTGCACCTGCCATTGCCCTACACACTCAGTGCAAAGGACTTGGATAGCCCTAAATAACATTAAATGATAAACTGGTTTCATAAACATGAAAGAACCTGTCAGACATTACACAGCTGTGATTCAGTTCCGATCGCTAACGACCAATTAGATAATTTTATGATCAGTGTTCAGCCAACTTTCAAGCTATGACAAGTTATCACGGGAATAGTACAGGCAAATAAAGAAGAGGTGATTAAGGCGGCCACATCCTGAATACATTGAATTAATTTGTATTACCCTGACACACAATTACGTTATTTCTGGACATTAAAATTTTTTGATTAAACCTTTTAAATACCACATACACTTATAAAAAACGCCTGTCACTAGCAGATTTAATGGTGTCATTATTTATATTTGAGAGATATTTAGTGAATCAGTAGTGTAACTTGTGTTTATACATTTATAATAGGTAACCAAAGCTACGTCGAGCTTAATCAAGCAACTTCGAAAAAAATATTGGAAAATGTTGCATCCCGTTACTACAGCAATACAGGCTGATTCGTGAGGACTTGCCATCACTCACAGGGCTTATTTCTTATAACATTTGGAGAAAAAAAAAGTCAGATTACTGTAGGTCCTATTCCTAGTATATACGGAGTAATTCGAAAAATTTCAAGTAAATATATTGATGTATTATCAGACCGTATTGTTTACAGTCAAGCTTCACAATTGTGTCTAACAAGCTAACATGAGATGTTCGCAAATGTTTCCGTCTACTTACATACACTTGGCCACACGCTTATGAACAACACGTGTTGCTCTACGTAGCGGCACACGGCTGTCTTTGATTTCTGTAGTGGCATGTACGATAAGCGTAAGTTATTCCCTACATGTTTTTGCAGTCCTTTGGCAAGCAATATAACTTCATCCATGTCCATACGCTATAAACTGGTGGTGATAGATCTGGCAATCGAGGAAGCCAGGGGTGAAAACCGCCTCGTCCTACCCATCTCTCAGGGAAATGCACATTTAATTGTTCAACCCCATCACGGTGGAAGTGAAGAGGTGCACTATCATGTTGGAAGATCATATGACGTCTGACTTTTAACGAAATATCCTCAAGTAACAACGGCAGTTTTTCTTGCAATAATTGCAGATACACCACACTAGTAAATCGTCTTGGGAAGATGAATGGCTGATCGTGTAGAGAACCACACCATACATTGGTGCTGAAACGGCGTTGAAAACTCCTTTTCACTGTAGTTTGTTATGCTGATTGTCGAATTACTCTGTAAATATTGGGAATAGGACCCACATTTACATGGCATATTTTGCTCCAAATAAAGTAAGGAATAAGTTCTGTGAGTGGCGTTAACTCCTCGTGTATCATTCTGTATAAATTATACAGTACCTGTTTTAGTAATTATGTGTTTTAATATTTGTTAAGATTCTTTTCTTATTTTACGATATGTGAGTGACGTGTTTTCAAACCAGAATAATCTCAAAACCACTTTATTCTAGAGCGTACAATGAACTGCACAGGGTGTTCGAATTTAGCATTTTCATATTAACATATATCTTGTCGATCCTGATGAGTAGATAAGTACGTAGGCTATATAACAGATTACAGAGTATAAAAATTACATTTTGACGAGCCACAAAACTTATCACTAGGCCAACAATAATGCTGTATGCGATTTTTAATGTTTCTGTTATATTATAGAAATGCATGCTTCCAACAAAACGTTTCAAATACTCTAGTGATTTCAGATATTTATATACGTTATTAAGTGACTGAAAACTTTTGTGACCATGGTTGTTCATGTTGGCTGTTATAGGCCTGCAAACAAATTGTGCGTACTTGCATACAGATGTAGGTACTAGAATTGCACCAATCAAATTATACCAAGGAAAATAAAATTTCGTGTATAAATTATTTAACGACTTTTCCTGAAGAACTTTTCAGCTGATGAGGTACTGTGATTATAATAATATAACATGTAAGAAATTATTATTATTTACAATGTTTATAAAAGTATTTTGGAGTCATATGTATCACTTTTGTTTAANATAACATGTAAGAAATTATTATTATTTACAATGTTTATAAAAGTATTTTGGAGTCATATGTATCACTTTTGTTTACAAGAAACTTCAAAAATGTTTATATTTGAGGGTAACAATAATTTTTACATGTTTCAGCTAAATTACTTAATTTTATANAAGAAACTTCAAAAATGTTTATATTTGAGGGTAACAATAATTTTTACATGTTTCAGCTAAATTACTTAATTTTATATGCATTATAAATTACTAACTTAAATAAAATTAAAAAATTATAACTCTAAAAATAGCATTGAATATAAAAATGAAAACAAATGGAATCCGACATTATAAGAAAATAAACTATAAATAGCATGTTGCATAAAGGATTAATAATTGTTGGTTTCTCTCCTTTTTATGAATGCTAGTATAAAAATTGTTTACATTAAAGAAAGACAAAATATATGGCTAATTTTTATCATACATTTTGTATCTTCTCGTATAGTGGAATGTATGTTGATAGCATGTAAGCTGCCCCGTTTATAGTTTTTCAAGTCTTAGAATTTATGACATAAAAATTATAAATCAATACTACTGCCGAATATTGTGGATGCTATGCATAAGCTACATCTTGTTAAATAAAATGACAGCTTTTCGATATCATACTTTTAAATCTTTCTGTTTTCATAAGTATTTGTTAAGGACTTCCTCCACGTCACTAGAAAATATCCCAAGGAGGGGACATAAAGTATATATAGTACATATAGATGTGTCTTTGAATGCCATCAATTTTGCAATATATATATATATAACTGAGCACCGTGTATAGAGATTCGGAACCTCTTATCATTTCAAATAACTACGNATTTTGCAATATATATATATATAACTGAGCACCGTGTATAGAGATTCGGAACCTCTTATCATTTCAAATAACTACGGCTTTCCGGAACAAATATATATATATATATCATTACAGAGCGCGTTTCTGTATATGAACAGCGTATTTCCGTACAAATTTTCTAGAATGCACGAGATTTTCAAACAGTTTATCCATGTATATTAAGCTATAAATGTACTCTAAAAAAGTTTATTTATTAAATTACATTACTTCTTTCTTTTCGATTTTCGTACATTGCTCTTTATAAATGCAAGACGTTTTTATAACGAAAATAATCTACATCAAAATAAGTGACATGCTACGATCNTACATTGCTCTTTATAAATGCAAGACGTTTTTATAACGAAAATAATCTACATCAAAATAAGTGACATGCTACGATCAAATTTGATGGTTAGACTTACCGATGTCTCAAAATACACACAGGAGAAATAAAGAGATTTAGTTTTTGTATATATTCTGTTTGTAGTTTCTTCAATCTTTCTTAATCAAAAATTTGAAAAATCACCCAATGTAAGATATACTAGCTTTTTCCTAATTATGTTATATATCACAAGCGTTTAATTCTTGTTTTAACATAAAATAACATAAGTCTTGGTTATAGTAATATTTTATATATTTTATTTATAATTAATATTAATAAAAACATTGACTTAGTAGGTGTTTCGGTAATGCCTATTAAGAAACAGTTCTTATGCAAATTATTGTTAAATTGAGTGCGTACAAATTCGGTGCGTTGTCATTTTGGTGTAATTTTCCAGACTCGGTTAAGTTTTGATTGCATAAGTCGGAGGAATGTCCGGGAAGTACACTATTATTTGTGAAAATTGCAACAACCAGAAATATTGGCCCGAACAAATCCACACTAGAAGGATGTGTACAGCAATGTACCAGCAATAAGTCATAACAATTGCANGAAATATTGGCCCGAACAAATCCACACTAGAAGGATGTGTACAGCAATGTACCAGCAATAAGTCATAACAATTGCAAAGAGATGACGTAAACGTAGGCCCTGCAATGCCCTCTCGTGTGTGACAGGAAATGTTAGTGTTATGCCAAGTTTAGTCAGTGAAGAACCGTAAAACAAAGTGAATGCAAGTGCCAGTATGCTCCACATCAAAGGGCGCCATAAGAATATGTGAGTGCGTTCGAAAGGGGGCAGAATGATCTGTCTACGGGAAACGGGTTTGTCATACCATGACATTTCGGCTCGTAAAGGGCATGCTGCTATGCCAGTGATACGTGTGTGGGACCAATGGATAGAAGAGGGTCTCACCCATCGACGAGCTGGTACTGGACCACGCAATGTGGCCACAGCTAGAAATGACAGCCATCTTAACCATCGGCTTCCATTGTCCAGAAACCACAAACGCTTCAGACTACAATGGGCACATGAACGCCGTCGCTGGCGTGTTGGGTGGCAGAATGTAGTGTTTTTGGACGAGTCCCGCTTTAACCTGTTGTACAGTGATGGCCGCATACGTGTTAGACGCAACCGTGGTGACCACATCTGGCAGCCTGCATTGTGGAGCGGGATAGCAGAAAAACGCCAAGTGTGATGATGTGAGGTGCCATTGGATTCAGAATGCGATCTCGATTCCTTTATATTGAGGGCAATCTGAACAGCGACCGCTACATCAGGGAGATTTTAAGGCCCGAGGTATTGCCCCTCCTTCAGGCATTCCTCTCATGCCATATTTTAGCGGGACAATGCCCAGCCACATCTGGCGAGGAATGTGCAAGCTTTCTTCAATTTACGATAGTTACCATTGCTTCACTGCCCTGCGCGTTCGCTTGACGTGTCGCCTATCGAACATATCTGGGATATGGTTGGTCAGCGACTTGTTCGCAAGGTCCTCCAGCAACCACTGTTGATTCTTTGTGGACTTGCATACAAACAGCGTGGAGGGAGATTCCCCAGGAACATATCCAGACACTCTTTGATTTCATGCCACGACATGTAGGGGCCCAGTTTGCAGCACGTGTGTGTTTCACACAATACTGAATTCGCAAGTATGGAGATCATGTGCAGTTCTGTAATCCTAAACAATTTTGTATTGTAATGTACCTAGTATGTGGTATAAAGATTATTTTAATCTCATGTGTCCTTCTTGGTGTTGCATTTTTCGCAAATGTTAGTGTATAAATTTAGCAGGGCTTTACAAGAGTTTGAAGTAACATTGAACGAACTATAACAAGAAAACTCCTTTTTTAACATCAACTGAAGTCCATTTCAGTGTGACTGTGGGATTTTTATTTTCAGCAGAGCTAAATATTTTTTACTTATATTAAATAATTTTATCATAATTTAAGTAATATTAATTTTTAAAAAAATTCTCTATACTTGTATGTTGACTCTATTTATTACATTACGATATTAGTACATGCATTACTAAAAAATTTAAAAAACATATTTGTTCTTTGTAAAAATTATACAAGCAGTACTTTAAATTTTTTACAAAAATCCTGTACACTGCAGCACGCATTACGCTACTATTTGAATTTTTATTATGTGGTATTCCGTGGGTTGGTAACACACTCCAGGCGACTAAATTTTAGTTCAGTTTTCTTGTACTCGTTACAATCGTAACGGTCGATTGCCCATAATTACGCTATTAAGCCTTTGTGAACTGGCTAGTCAAATTAGTTGACAGAGCTGTTAGGTGTAACGACATCAGTGACAAAATTTCGTTTTTTAATTTCTTTTTCAGCTTTCATATTACTTAAAGTTGTGGCGAGAAACTTATAATTAACAGAAGTAACTGCAACAACGCTTTTATTTGTGCCACTTGAATGTTTTCTTAGAGTAAAAAATGTTTCCTTATATGTTTTAAAATACAGACCTCTGTTTGACTTTGACAAGCTCTTTTAATACTTTGCGACATTGTAACAGAAGCGTGGGCGATGTTTCAACATAAGTTGTATATAATTTCATACCATTAAATTATATATGGCTTCTTAGAAGAGGCGTAACTTGAAAAGTAAATTTCTGATTTAAACCAAAACTTATGTAAAACATAATGCAGGAATATAATATCTTATATAAATATATCAGAATGCTGAAAAAATTCTATATCAATGTTTTTACTATAACCACGCACTTAGCTTATTTTCTAGAGGGAGGCTACGCTTCTTTAAAATTGATCGTTAACTACAAGAATGCTAAGGAAATTATTTTTAAAAAATAAGGAATATTTTAGTAAAAATAATATAAAAAAATTAATTTTTATCTTACCATTGCCCTACGCAGGTTGTTCTATTCGTCCAAAATGAAAGTGAACACGCACTTTTTTTGGGGAATGCATTTGTAACGTACGCGTATTATGAAAGTATTTTTTTTCTAATTTAACTAAAGTATTCTGAGCAGAAATAGTAACAGGCTTTCCGTTTGATCACTATGTTAAATGTTATGGTTATTATGTCATCCATAGAAAATGTAGTGTAGTAATTTTGAAATAAGTTACTGGTTAAGGAATTGCTATATTTGACACAAACAACTTATACAACTTTGGCCAGAAATAATAAAGTTTTCATCTATTTTTTTTTTCTGTCACATGTATACGTACTCATTTCGTCTGCATTCTCGTACGAAGATTTTTATGTGAAGTATTCTCATCCTGGCGAAGCTTGTGAAAAACTTTATTCCCGAAAGGCTTAGTGACGCAACATCTATACGCAAAACAAGCAAATAACTGGTATTTTTTTATAATTTCCTCACAAAGAGATTTAGTACGAAAACACGACTTTTTAGAAATGGTTTTCTGGGGAAAATAATGCACCTGAAATTCGATGTAATTTATATGGACCACAAGTTGTTCTGTAGAACATGAACCTTCTTACTTCTTTCAAAATAATGGTTTAACGTGCGTTTGTTAGTAATAAATTGAAAATGCAATATAACCATTAACAAAATGATGGTAATTATAAATTACTGACGAAGAATGTTCAGCCCAAAATTATCACAATTATTCTTGAAATAAATAACATAATAATATTATTAATTACAATGGCTATGCGAGAGGACGTCATATTGCTTTTAAGAAAGATATGGGTTTGTGATTCGCCATAAGTTTATATCATCTTTCGTGGTAGTACGTATTTCAAAGAGTTTCATATCTCTTGGTTTAACGACTACATTGAATGGCAATTTCTTATAATATATGAATGTTCGTAAACACTACTGGGAATATTTAAAATTGCCATACACTGAAAAGGTAAAATTTCCTTGACAATTATGTTTCACAAGTGTACAAATATTTCATATGTTTTTTATTTCACAAGAATGAGTATAAAACATTTAGAGTTTTCGAAAATTTTAATTGCACCATTTATCAAACCAAAATTTACTGTTTAGTGGTTCTAAAAATTTATCATAATGTTTACTTCAGTATATGGAAAAATAAAGGTCTTTACAGTTTTCTGCGGTTTGTATTTTGTAGTAGTGTAAACACAGAGTTCTTCAGAGAGGAAGTTGCTCAGACAAAGAGGAACGATGAAGGAATCGGCCATGGCCTGCAGGAAGGAACCATCTTATAATTCACCTTGGATGATTTCGGGAAAACATTGAAAGAAGAAATAAATATTCGAGCCCAAGTCGTCCGAATGCGATACCAGTGGTTTATCCATGCGCCATCTCGCTCGGTTGTAGCAATAAAGCAGTGTATCCAGAGATATAGTACTTAAAGCTAAAATTCCCTATGTCCACTGTTCATAAAATAACAGTTTTTATAAAAAATTACATTCCATAAAATTTTAATGCATTCTAAATCACTACTTACGATAAAATGTTGAGCGATAGGCGCTAAAAAAATCTAATATATTGACGCAATCTGCGTCCCTATATTTTATTCGTCAGAACACACGCTCTGGCGAAGCTCGCAGGCAGACGACCACAATAAGCATAAAGGGTTTAGTGGACGTGATGAGGAGAATGGCGCCAGGATGGCCCGGCGGAACGACCACGTACGGAGGAAGGCGGATGCAGCTGCATCTTGCAGCTGCTGGAGACGCAGAGCCCACACCAGCGGCGGCGCCTGTCCCAGGCTAGCTACCGCCATAAATATTGAGAGCTTTTGGCGGGCGTGCGGGGATAATAACGACACAATATCCGGAGGCATAAGTGCGCCGAACCAAAGAGGCCACCCAAGAGTTCCCGCACGTGCAGAACGGAACAATAAACTTCCAGGCCAGAATCAAGGGGCGACGCCAGGCCGACTGCGGACCACAGGANACGTGCAGAACGGAACAATAAACTTCCAGGCCAGAATCAAGGGGCGACGCCAGGCCGATTGCGGACCACAGGAGCAGCGGCCATGTGTTTTACGACTCAAGGGGGACGCGGAAAGATCCCCGGCCATGTGCAGGGACGGTGCAAGTTGAATATAGCGATCGAGTCTACAAAACCACAAGAGAGCGGAAGGAAGAGGCAGTTGGCCGACGGGAATCGAAGAGGGCGGAGCGAATCCGGGAGAAGACAACGGCAGCCGGCCGTCGTCAGTCGGAGAGTGCTGAGTGGACCCGAGAGNGCGGAGCGAATCCGGGAGAAGACAACGGCAGCCGGCCGTCGTCAGTCGGAGAGTGCTGAGTGGACCCGAGAGGAGTAGCTTCGAGACCAGGCGTCGAGACGCCCACTAAGTGCCGGAGCAATCCCAAGTCGCCAGCCGAGAAAAGACAACGCCTCAAGCCAGATGAGTAGAGTCATCCAGCAAGTGTGATGAATCTTCCCCCACCCCCCTCTCAAGACGCGAATCGCTGCGCCAAACAATACAGAGCCGACGTATAAAAGGGAAGGGGAGTTGTGTCTCGTGTGTACATGTATGAGTGGCCCTGATAAGCGTTAATAAAACTGATTTATTGGTATCCTAAAAACGAGGTGAATTTATTAGTAAATTGGACCTAGAGACAATAGTGTCGACGTATTCTTACGCCCTAACATGGAGGGCCAGCATCAATCGCTAGCGCCTCGCACCGAGAGCAGATTCAATACCTACTTATAAACCACAGCATTGGGCAGGTATCAATATATTGGGAAACCCTTATTTTTGATCATCCACATTATAACATTATGACGGATAAAAGACTGAAAGTAACTATTGATAATTAATTTAATGTTGTTACGAGGCATTGAAAGCTTATAAAATTCGGCATAAAACTATTAATAGGACAAGATTTTACAGCTACCAATTGAAACTTCCCGATTGTAACTATACCCCGGACCGGTCAGGTGACCAATGGGAAAGAACTGTGACAAAGACAACTGGGCAGGGACAAGAAGTGTAATGTGGAAAATAAGGCCGTTAGTATCAGATATATACCACGGAGGGCGAACTGCAAGTGACTTCTGAGGTTTTGACAGCTATTCCAGTTTTCATACCTAAAACACACTTACAATTGCATGAGCTATTTTAACTGTAGTACAGCTTGTTTGCACTTCTTCGATAGCGCATTACTGTACAAACGACATTTCTCCTAATCTAATGTGATATTTATTAAAATCTTAGTGAAATAAGTGTCGTCGCCTGCTTTAAAACTAGCATTCCTCTTTTCTCTACTGGTTGTGCTGCTTTCTTGGAGAATATAGCCATTGGTGTCAACATATGTTTTGCCCAGGTACATGCGGTAACAGTAACTAAATAAAACACACGCTGAAGTTTGTTTTACCAGAAATTTTCCATACAGCTTAACTTTTGCGTGCAGTGTCATGCATCATTCCCGCACCCTGTTGTACTCACTGTGACATACAGTAACTGTATTAGTAGTTTTTATAATCTGGTATAGGTAGGTTATCACCAGACACTTTTATTTGCAGCGCTACATTATCCATTCTATGATTTTTTCCGTTTTGCGAGATTGAACATTCCTTTTGGTTCTTTGAGCCAACCTCGCTTTACTGGTTGCCAGGGAAGTTGTAGATTTTATTGGAGCAGTTTTTCCACTAAATTCAATTTAATATTTATTTTATGTTCCTGGCTATTACAGTTTCGTAAAATATAAAATATAGTTGAATATATATTGTTTTTTTTCTACAATCGTCTCTGCCACTCAGTTGGTAAGTTTATTTTACATAATGCTTAAGAGCTAGGAATTCTTTCGTGCATTAAGTCAGGTTTTATCTCAGTGGTTTGAGAACGCAATTTTATTTTGTTCTTGAAATAAATATAGCCAGAGCCTTAATCAATTATTGACAAACTTGCCTACGTAACTATACAGGTTGTTAATGAACAAATGATAATAAACACCGGAGTGGGATAGATAAGTACAAATTGAGCATATTTAATAAATTAACCAATAGTCTAATGTCCGTAGTTAGCCTGCTAATGGAAGTAGCAATGTGCAAGCGTGGGTATGCAACTTTGTTTCATGTCATTGTAACCAGCCTGTACGCAGGCCTGCGTGATTGATAGCACCGCTCAGTACCACACGGTCGCAGTCTCGGAGGTGCTACGTATCTACAGTTGCTGCAGGACGTGTTACCGGAATACTTGGAAGAAGTTCATTTAGATGCCCGTGTGGCGTTGTGAGTAGAATATTAATGCTGGTTTTGTCGCAAGGGGGTGGGGGCTCGGTGCATCGGAGCTATTCATGCTTTGTCATTTCGGTCCCTACGTGGCCATATTATCNCGGAGCTATTCATGCTTTGTCATTTCGGTCCCTACGTGGCCATATTATCCGCCATGTTGGATCGCAGTGACCTTGACCCTGAACTTTGACCTTAACCCTGGAGGCCTTTGACCTTGAAAACTAAAAAAACCAATAGCATAAAGAAAACAACTATGAAAATATATTTCAAAAATATACTTAAAATTTTCAACAAATATTTTCAACTCATATAAATATATTGAAAATTTTATTTTAAAAAATGTAAAATTAAAATTTTTATTTTTTGTTCTCAGAGAGGACAGGAAGCCGGAGCCGACCGGCTGCATGTTATAACATCACCAGACCACCACGTTGGATGTCGTTGACCTTGACATTTGACCTGGTCCCCACTACTGGCCCTGGGAAGCCGGGTTGGAGATAGGCTGGTGGTAGGACAACCAACCTGTAATCGGTGTAAGGAAATGTGAAGGGAAGAAAATTCACTCGGTGAAAGCCGGTAACAGATGGCGGTGTGTAGGGAGTGTATCGAGTACGCCACCCCAGAGTGCCTGGTTGGGTAGTCGTGACTACAGAAATGACTATCCTAGTTCGGCCATTCCCCTGGCAGGGGCCTATGTAGTGGTCACCAGCCTTTCATTGGGTGTAAGAGCAGATCGGCGTTAAGTGGTGTAACATTCCTACTCGACCTCCAGACTTGCCTACTGCTGGGTCCGGTGGCGGGCTTTTTGCCCCGGCTGACGAGCTCTGGTGGGGCCTTCTTGACCTTAGGGAAAGGTTTGCCCCTGTGCTGCTGCATAGGCCAAGACGTGGTCCCTGAAATGGGGGAGCGATGCAAATATATAGCCTAGCGCTGCTCAAGTCTATCTCCACATCCTCGAAAGGTCAGGGCTGGAAACATGGTGAAAACACAGTGGCTGATGGAGTGAAGACGATAATGGGCTAGTGGCAGCCCGCCAGTGCTATGGCGATCAGCCATAGTGAAGTCATGTGCAGTTTTCCTGAGGTTCCATATTTTCTTCGCTTGCGGTGATGACTCGCGAGCCGAGTGCACATCCTCAATTGGCCTTCGGGTAGATCTCGAGGTGGCAGAGCTACACAGAAGGGACTGTCTGTCATTGTGGAGGAGTTGGGCTGCTTTGGGTGAAATCTCAGTGTGCACTGTATAGTCGTNCGGTTCGGACTCTGGGTGGCATTGATTGAACCTCCCGCTGGAAGGAGGCCTAAAGGTGGGTTTTTGCCGGAGGACTGGCGCGTGCTGACTCAGTAGCCAGCGAGAAAGAGGGCATTCCCTCCCACCGAACATTAACGATACACAGCGCTAGGTTGGGTGATGGTCTCTTATCACTCGAGTAACTTTTGGGGAAGCAAAGTAACGTGTCACCGGACTCATTTTCGAAGGGTTGATGCTCGCTAATGAAGGGATGACGGTTTGGTCTGCCTAGTAAGAGGACTCGTTCACGATGCGCCTTCGTAGAGGTTTGATAGTTCTTGGCTCCATCTGGGTGGCACGTGCAGGCTCAACTCTGTACGACGCTGTCGATATGTGAGGTGGTATCAATGCCCATCCACCGCTATTCAAAGGAACGTAATCTCCTTCTATTGAATTGAATTGAACTGTAGCCAATTAAAGCATGGTAGTGCCATAATATAGTCTGGCTACAGACTTGATGGGATTGCGGCGGTGTGCACAGCATGGATTACACTAACAACTGAAATGGCTTAAATGTCTGAACTGGCTTTGTGGCAGATTAAAAAACTAGTACTCGGAGCTGTGCACAATGTATGTTGCTTAAATTTACTCTTATTTGACCTTTAAGGCAAAGGCACAGGAGACCCAGCTGCCCACATGCTATACAAGACAGTACAGATGATAATGTCCCTTTTACCATGATCTTGGATGTCCTAGAACACAACAATTTGCTAAATGGTTTTAAAAATTCCCCAAAAAATTATAAAAACCACCAAAATTTATTTGTTATGTTAATAAATGTATAACTTTTATTCAATTTTATAAAAAAAAGAGTTTCAAATGTTATGGCTTAGAGGGTATGGAGTAATGAAACCGACAGTTATGTTATGATGTCATCCAACCACCATGTTGAACCCAGGTAGCCTTGACTCATGACCTTGATCCTATAACCATGATTTTGGATGACCTTGATCCTATAACCATGACCTTGGATGACCTTGAAAACCAAACTGAACAAAAAATTGTTAACCTTAATAAATACATAAAAGTAAGCGAGCATATTACATTACTGAAAACCTCCACCATACAGAATCCAAGTGACCTTGACCTTTTTACATTTACTTTGTGACATTTTACCTTGAACCCAAAAATTCGTCAATGTAATTTATTTTTTTAAAATTAATAACAAAATTATTAAAAACTTGTTTTTTAATCAAACTTTCGATTAAGCTCACAATCGTTCCATCAATGAACACTGATATCATCACCACAATCAGCACAACAATTAACTCTGCAATCATCACCACAATCAGAACAACAAATACCAATCTTTCCATCATTATTTCAATATTTCCATCAATCTTTCAATCTTCCCATCAATATTTTGCAATATTTCTATCAATATTTCGCAATTTTCCATCATTTTCTCGCAATCTTTCAAAATATTTCTCAATCTTTCCAAAAATCTGTAAATTTTCGAATCCATCTTTTAATTTTTACATTAATATTTCGCAATATTTCCATCAATCTTTCAATCTTCCTATTAATCTTTCAATATTCCCAATAATCTTTCGCAATCTTTCCTTGAGTTTTTGGCAATCCTTCCAGAATCTTTCGCAATCAGCACCACATGCACCGCAATCGGCAGCACAATATTGCAATCTTTCCATTAATCTTTCGCAATAATTCCATAAATTTTGCAATCTAACCATCAATCTTGCAATCTTCCCATCAATCTTTTGCAATCAGCACCACACGCACCTAAAACAACACCACATACCACAATCAGCACCACATACACCACAATCAGCACCACATACAACATAATCAGCACCACAATCTTTCAATCTTTCTATCAATCTTTCAATCTTTCCATCAACATTTCAATCTGTCCATTAATATTTCGCAATCTCTCCACCAATCTTCCCATCAATCTTTCGCAATATTTCAATCAATCATGAAGATATATTTAATACATGGGTTTGTCGTCTGTCCCTATCTACACAAATTAAAACCAACGATTCACCAACTGTCTCAAATATTTGTACATGGCGACAGAGTTAATGTTTTGTGTGCAGTCAAATATTCGTGAATTTTTTTACTTAAGTCTTTATTATCATTATATATGTAGATATTTCCATTAATTGTCAAGTGCCCTTATCACTACTTTAAAGTTGTGAGGGATAAAAGGAAACGACACACAAAAAAATAAAGAAAAATGCAATATTTTATTATAATAATGTTTTATTTTTTTTTTACAATTTAAGAATAAAGTTGTTCGTCACATTATGAGATACATCCCCGTTCCTTCAGTTCACTAATGACTGAAGATATTTCAACAATACATTAGGCGCTTTTGAAGGTCAGAAAAATATCTGAGTCTATCAACAAGTTCATTCGAGTCTTCGGGAAATAGGTAGCTAGTATTCTCGGCGTCTTCTGTCATCTCCATGTCGCTTGTTGCAGCAAATGTGTTTGAGGGGTAAGTGCGTCCATAAAATCGCTATCATCGTATTCAGCACTATCACTGTCTTCATCTTCATTTTATTCAATGCTGTCTTCGTGGTCATCTTCACCTCTTTGTTTTGTATTCTTTATTAAATTTGCTTTCTTTTGTTGCAGAATTTGTACACCCATTAGTATTTAGAGCCTACAACTGTTTATTTCGAAGTTCGTCGACTTCACGCGAAAGTTTTGCAAGTGTGCAATCCACACAAACCGATTCTACTTCACTCATTCCATCTTTAGCATTATCTGTCTCATCGTAATCGCTTGTTGAATCGGTACCCATCGATGCAGTAAGAGGTATTGCCGGAAAAACTTGCTGACTCTCAGTAGACGAATCCTTGCAGATCTCGGTATTTTATTTCAGTGTATCATGGTATGACGAGAGAGCACTTTAAAATCGATGTTCACCTCACTGTGTCAGAATGTCAACTGCCATTTTTTTCTATACAAATGCGGTCCTTTTTACTGCGAAGGGGCAATCTTGTGCCCACAAAAGGCCTTCCCCCATAAAATTTGATATGTTCAAAATAATATGGGAGCACTCTGAGAAAACTCGCTCACTCGTTCACCTGAGAAGAAAACATGCAATACTTACATAAAAAATAAGTTATTAAAATTGCTTGTAGATATATATATATATATATATAAATATAGAAATTTTAAATAAAATATATTCCCTTATATATAATTATATATAAAATGTAATGAAAATAATTTTATTTAGATGTGTATGTATTAAATAAAATAATTTTAAAATAATTTTATTTCCCTATATTTATATATACATAAATTTATATAAAATCAATTGCAATACATTTTTTTATTGTGCTATTACATAATTATGTATACAATTTTTTAAAATAATCTTGTATTTCTATATTTATGTATCCATAATTATCTGCGAGTTTTCTTCTGGGGCGAAAGAGTATGTTAATTTTCTCAGAGTGCTCCCATAATTTTTACATATATATGGTGCAACATGGCAGTTGGGTGATGTTACAACATGGCAGACGGTCGGCTCCGGCTCTTCATTCTCTGTGAGCACAACTGTTCAAATTTTTAATTTTTCGATGTTTTGTAATTAAAATTTTAAAAGAATTTGATTTTATTTTACTTAATTTTTATATATTTTTATGGCGTTTTTTTATTTCTAGGTTTTTTTAAATATGTATTTTTTTGGGTTTTTTGAGAAGTTCTTAAGGCCAAAGGTCACCAGGGTCAAGGTTAAGATCACCTGTATCAAACATGGCGGACAAGATGGCCACAGGGATATCGGAATGACAAAGCATGAACAACTCCGAAGTTACGAGCACCCAGCCCCTTGCGCCAAAGCCAAAGTTATCATTCTACTTATGTGTTTTCAGCAGGACAAGGCCCCGCCTCATTTGGCCACTATGGTTCGCCGGCAACTCCACATGCAGTTCCCGATCCGGTAGACAGGTAGGGGAGGCTCCATATCGTGGCCACCACACTCATTTGACATCACTGAACATGACTTCTGGCTGTGCGGCCACATCAATTCGATGATGCATGCCACACCACTTGACACGAGGGAGGAGCTCATTACGCCGGAATCCTTTGCACATACTTCATAGCTGCAGTGCCTGTGTGGCCAACGGTGGCCTACAGATTGAACAGAAACTTTGAACAGAGACATCGAACATACACTCTGTCCCATTTTCTTCAGCCCAAATGTGTAAATAGCTTCATTTTTTTGCACTGCCTGTGGCCTAGTTATTGCGCTTGCCTACCGGCCCCTTCACATAACCACTGCCATTAGCGGGTTAACTATGAACGTTAGAATATTGGTTCCTGGTTGAAATATGCTCAATTTTTACTTATATACCACACTCTTTTGTTTATTATATTTTGTTCTTGAACAGCCGGTATACACTAGTTAAACCAAGTGCTACTAGTTTATTCTTAAATACATTTGTAAAGTACGTTTTGACTAATGAAACATCATTTGGATATATAGATTATTTCTTTTTAATTATTCAGGCGGAAATAAAAATTCTGATTCCAGCACAGCTGCTTTTGCCACCTTAGTCAAAGTTCACTACGAACATGTATAGGTAACAAGCCAATTTTTTGCTATCGTAATCCAGAAAACCTTGATACAGAGTACCTATTGAGATGATTCTTGTGTAACTTTTACCATGATGGGTAGTTTCTTCACGAGTGTCGGAATGTAACTTTAAATCAGATTTTCTGATTTGTCTTCTGCCTTTGGCATGTTAATTTTGTACGGAAACATTCAAAATATCACAATTCTCAAAATAATGTTTACAACCTTTGTTGGTGAATAACCGAGAAAATATTATTACAAAAAATCCGCTTGTATTTGACGTTTTAAGGACAACGTTGCGTATGTGCGAGTGTTAGTTACAGTTGTAAATGTTAAAATGCCTTACATCAGCAACAGGACATAGTCTACAACGCTGTATAAAGGAACAATAGCTACAGTTTCCATGGAAGTGTCATTGTATCGAGTGTCCGTGGCTTTGTGGTGTACACTGTGTTCGTCAGAGTTACTCACATTTAAAAATCTAAAGGCGTTAAATCTGGAGATATCTGTGGATACTCAACACTTCTTCGTTGGTCTATCCGCCTCCCAACAAATTTTTCATCCAGGAACGAGTATATATCTTTGGTAATATGGCGGTCTACCACCTTGTTGGAAAAACCAATTGTCATTTCGGTAGAGTTGATGAATAGCTGGCACAAGGTTCTTGTGCAACGTGGTACGATAACTTTCACCAGTCACCATTCCATCAAAAAAGAATAGCCCCCTCATGACCTCTGGCAGACTTACCACACGACACTGTTAACCAAGGAAGATTAACAGATTGCTCTACTACAATGTGGGGATTTTCATCGGCCTAGTACGCACAGTTGTGGCGGTTGATAGTTCCATCAATTCAGATGTTGCATCAACGGATCAGACAATCATGCATGCAAAATGTTCGTTGTCATTGCACATATTCACAACCCACTCACAAAATTCGGCACGCCTATCTGATTCTTCATTCTCAGCGTGAAATGACATGGGAATGTAAGGCCTTCACTTTTTCTTGCTTTAAAATGCGATGGATAATAGATTTACTGGCAACTGACTCACGCGCCGCTTGTCGAACTTATTTCGACTTCCAGGAGGAAATTGTGAATGTGTGCAACACAGCTCCATCCTTTCTTCACATCACACACAGTTCCGTCCGTCGCAAACTTGTTGCGTAATAGTGGCATTGGTATACGTAACGGTAGCGGATTATCGATTTTACGATCCATCGTCTGTCCACATCAATCATGTTCTAATGTTTCCAGTACCACTTAAAATCCATTTAAATTGCTCGAAATAAAACCTTGTTACCTCCACCATTTCCTAGGCAATTATAATGCTGCTGTTTGTGGCTGCAAGTGGAACTAGAAACAGCTTAATGGCTACACGCGTACATACTCTTTATAGGGTCCACTACGTGCAGTACCATCAGATTGTCTTTAATTGTTTATTTGTTATTAGTGTACGAAGAGTTTAAATATTATTTTGGGATGAGTTACTATTTCCAGTTATTTTCCAGGAATATTTTTATTATTTTACTTAATCATACTTTTTTTTAATTGAGATAGCAAGCATTATATTTTTCTCGTTGGTTCTTTAGTTTATTCAAGCAGCATGTATAATAATGCTGTAACTGGTTTTTTATAGTTGTTGTTTTATAAGTGCCTTTTATATCATCACTGAATTTGATTAAGGCTGTTGTCAGTCTCAATGCGTAAAAAAATTCCATCTTTATTGACTTTACTTTTTTTCTGTTTGCTTCTGATTATTGAAAAGCGCGTAGTTGGGAAAATAAAAATAAAATAAGTTCGTAGGATTTTACGGTGCTTGATGTTCAGTGCTTTGGCTCAACGTTTTGGCGCGTACGGCTTCGGCTGATGATCGCTGCTGGAGGGTCGTCAGCCACCAGACAGAGAGAGAGAGAGAGAGAACGAGGGACCACATTCGTCGGCGAGTGTTCTCCCCCCGCGGGGCGCGCGAACCGATGCTGATTACCCGGCGAGTGTTTCGCACCGCCCTCTCCGCTAATTTCACAGGCGCTACGTGGATCGCACGGAGGTCCTCTATCACCGCTGCTCCCCAACAATCGATTAAAATTTCCGCGAAGCGGGCAGCAGCGAGCACGGAAACGCTTCTCGCCCGCGGCCTGCCGACGATATGGCGCGCGGACGCGTATCCAATGCGGCCACTATCTCTACCATTAACATGACTTCGGCAAGCATGGCCCATCCGCAGCGCTGCTAGCGCTCGAAGTGGCGTCGGCATCAGCTGTGCAGTGCGCCTGTGGGTCACCAAGTGATCCGTTCCAAAACCTCTGGCAGCTTCGATCCACACTGGCCGCTGGTATTTGTGACGAGTGGCACTGCAACTTGCAAACAAGAAAAACTTTTACTTGCATGTATACCTATACCATTTATGATACGGTGTGAAATTTTTTAATTTGTCGTGTGCTTGAACCTACGTAAGTAATAAAATTCGTTCTTGACACTATAGAGTGTAAATTAAACGAAATTTCTGAACTTGTTTCATTTTCTCTCTTAAAACTGGGTTTAGCAGAATAATTCGACAAAAATTACTTTATATAAATGTGGCAACCAAAACGAAAAATTCATTTTCGTGACAGCTTTCTTTCTGTAGCCTTTGCATACGTTTTTTTTTTACTTAAGCAACCTGTTAACGAAAGCCGTAAACCAAACACAGTTGTTATTATACTCTCAATGGTTGTAAACACTATTCGAAGTCATGCATGATAATTACAAAACAACCTTTAGATCTCATATGTTTTACTGGGGCTAGTGTAAACTACTATTTGTTCTAAAAACTAGATTGTACACGCAAATAAACAGAATTATTAATTTGTCACCAGTTTAAAAGCAGCCTCTTTGAAACACCAGCGTACCTTGCGGCTAAAAATTTCCCTACGCCAAAGTTTTGAAAGGAATGTCATTTACATCCCAGACTGAGTAGAATAAATTTTATGCGTGTCTATATCTATTGTTCAGATAGTAGAAACTGTTTTTTTTATATTTTCCATAATATTAACAATACATAATGTCATGTTTAGGCATGAATTTTTGATCAAGATAAATCTTTAAGAGTGTGAGTCTGCATGTGGCAAGCTTGATCTATAAAACTTGCACCAAACTCGCCTTGGCAGTGACATGTGCCGCATTTTTAGAAGCGCCACTTACGAACCCCCCTCCCCCCGCGAGCTTACACCCCGCTAGAACCTCCCAGTAGACATGTGTGCCACGATACATGTGTATCACGATTCCAGGTCGGCCCGAGAGGGCGGACAAGCAATTAACACGTGCCAATGTTATGCTGAGTTAAACCAGTTAAACCGCCAAAGTACAGAGACACCGCGTGAAAACATGGGCATGTGCGGAAGCAATGCAGATGAGATGTAAGCTAGAACCTCCCCCCCCCGTATCATGCCAACGAGAGAGGACACATGCAGAGGTGAGATACCCAATAAAAGGGCTGGCAGGGCTTGGCAGTTGTGTCGCCCCCACCCCCTGCCCACTCCGAGCAAAACCGCTTTCGAACATGGGCACGTGCAGAAGTAATGCAGAGGTAGGCTAGAGCCTCCCACTCTCTCCTCCGCAAACGAGTGAAGACACGTGTGAGGATATGGCGGGTGACGAGATAGGTTAAAAGCCAACTTGCATGACAAGGAGGGGATCAGTCGGAACCAGTAATACCCCATGCCGGAAAGTGACAGGCGTTGGGTGGGAGCTCGCGAGGAGCTCTACGTCGTGGGTCAGTGGAGTTAGTCGTATCACTACGGCGGGATACGAAGCAGTCGAGTGAGTCAGTCAGCCGAGGCCGGGGATCGGACCCCGGCAGAATCAGTGATGTAGAGTCAGTTGTAATCCGCGCTGGAAGGCGATGGTCGAATGGGGGCTAGAAAGGAGCAGCACACCGGGACGCGAAGTTAGTCAGCCTTGTGATGGGAGTAGCATCAGTCAGTGTTAAAAGTCAGTTGTAATCCTTGCTGGAAAGCAACGGTCGAATTGGGACTTACCAGGAGCACCACAACGGGATGCAGAGTGCGATACCGAGTGCGGGAGTCGAATAGTAGCCTGAATGAAGGGTACCACGCCGAGAGAAGTGTCAGTCAGTCGAATCGTGGAGTCTGCCAGTCGTGAAGAGCCATCGATGAGTACAAGCCAACTGAGAGCCTGTGAAAGGCCGCCCACTTACCATACCTCAAACCGCTCATTCACCCAATACTTCCAATACAGCTAAGTATCAGTGTCCGTCGCTCAAGTATCATTTCCCCGACACCTAGCGTTCCCCCAAGACATAATAACCAGTCAGCACGAGTAATTAAAGCCACCCTTCAGGCTCACAACTCGCAGGGTCAGTAAAGTATGTTTTCGTTTCCAGAAAAGTATGTGTTAAAATCGGTGAAAGATGGGTATTATATTCGAGACAAATATAACCCAGTCAACTGAAACACCGAGTGACTACATTATTGTTTACAACCCCAATTCAACATTCAAGGCACCCATAGTCTGTGCCTGGTAAAAGTAACTCATACCCTACATATGAACCATCCTGTGTCCCACAGGTGGCGAGTAGCATCAGCAGTTTGCAAATAATATGCAACGTATCTCCACGCTTTCCGTTTATAATTATGTGCACGTCATTTAGATTTCGGCTTTAATCAAGCTAGAATCACACAGGGGATAAGTGAAGCGTTCTCGGCAAGAGAATGCCAAGCCATATGGCAAAATTTCCTTGAGGCTCGGCTTCAACACTTTTGCAGAGATTCTTTGCTTTCACGTCATAATTTTAGATTCATAGTAGTTACTGTTAAAACGATTTTTGAAAATTTACATTTTACTAGTTGTTTAATATTTTGTTCTTAATTTAAATTTTGGGTTATCTGCTTTTTGTAAGAAGTCGGAAACCTATTTATGTTTTATTAATAAGTTCTCGACTTTTCACAACAAGCAGATATCACACAATGAAAATACTGGAAAAAAGTATTAAATAACTCGTAAATTGTAAATTTTATATAATCGTACATTGTCAGTAATTACAATGAATTTGAGTTTATGACGCGGAAACGAAGAATTTCTGCAAAATGGGTAAATACGAGCCATATGTTTTCTTGAGAACATAATGACGAAGTATAATTGAAGTCACACTGCGATTAAGCTCCTGGTTAGTTTATTTGTACTTAGTGGATATGATTACCTTTTGTGTTTTACTCCAAAAATTAATGCCAACACAAAATTAAATTTGTGCCATGCTGTCCTAATCATTGACAGCATTAATTCTGTGTTTCTTGTACCATAACCGATTCGGCTTCCTCGCCGCTTAGTGCGATGCTGTAAGTTTGGTTACAAATATTTCCCATACTTATAAAATGTATTATTTTCATTTACTTTTCAACTTTTGTATTTCCTTTGCCAGCATAGCATTATACGTTGCGGTGATTGCATTTGAGACATTTTCGAAGAAGCCGACTTTCCATATCTAACTGTGGTTAAAAAAAGCATTACAAAAACTTAGTGTGCACGACAGTTAAGGGTAGTCGTCACGAAAACTGGTTTCTATACTTTAGAGATGGAGAAGTTCACTCAGGGCAGTCGTTAGTCAGTGTCTGTAACATTTTTTTCGTTCCTATAATTCCACAAGCTACCTTCATGTCCCAAGTTCCCGCAGTTGGCTTTGGCTGGCCGACGACGCATAGGAATTGTTGTTATAATGCAGGCACACAAATGCAATGGTTATCGCCAAGAACCACAGACCTACACCGGTGTGGATATTTTCAAAACTGAACGTTAAAAAATATTTCCTGTTGACTATTGTCTAAATTAACGCTACAGACAGTGGCCGACACCATAAAGAGGTAGGCAGTGAAAAATGTTTTTTTTTTTTTGCGAGTGTAATAGAGCTGTTTCCACGCAATACTGTGAAAGCCGTCATGTGTTAACATATTTGCTACACCTATGTTAATTACTAAGGACAGAATGAATCAGCAAGTCGCGTTATATTTAATAACCTCAGTGTACTACACGTTACACATTATTTGGTAATCTACTCATGAGTTACATATGGGCTCTGAATTAATAAGTTCACTTAAAATAGAAAAAAAAAATCTTCCAGTCTTTGCTAAGCAATTTTTCAGTTAAAACCCCACAATAAGTTTCTGTAGGAGCAAAAAAAAAAAACATGCTGTTGTGACAACGTTGTATTTTTTAATAGAAAAAAAAGAAATTGAAGTGAATTCAATAAGCTATACAGGCCGTCCTTATATAAGAGAATCTAATAACTGACAATTATATTGATTAGTGTTAGCCTAATATTACGGGTAATAGAGAAGGTTTGATTCAAATTTGATTATTTTGGTCTAATTGCGTCGTTGGCCACTGGAATTAGTGGTAAGGACGCATGAATAGATTTATGTTTTATTTATCTTTGATTTAATCCAGAATATTAACTTTGTATATTGTTATACCTCGCTGTAAACTAAGTTGTAATAAAAACGTAGTCATCCTGTAAGCTCAAGCGACTCTTGTTTTTATTGCATTTGGTTGCTGATTGGAAGTAATATACCTTTCCCACTTAAAGAGTAAATCAATACATGGCTAAGTCATTTAATGAGTATCCTTAGAACTCGTAAACGTGCGCAGAATACGGCTTATTAACCATAAATAGCACGATATGTTTAGCTTATGAACACAGTAACACGCCTGAGAAGAGACGAAAGTGAACAACCAAGTTTTCCTTGGAAAAGCGATTGTCTGTTAGTTGGAGCGAGCCGTTGAAGAAAATTCTTGTGCTTATCGATACCATTACCACCAAATAGTTCAAGCTCACATGTAAATATTAGACTTAAAAATGGACTATGATTACGGCCGTAAGATTTTACTTGCCATGCCCGACCAGATCCGAAAATCGAATAGGCGTGATGTGCCAATTTTTCTATTTTTACACTATATAAGGTATGTTAAAGGAGATGCCAGATGAGTACTGTATGTGGGAATTTGGTCCAGAATGACGAAACTCAAATAAAAGTTTCCGTGCATACTCTCTAAGCCAGAATCAGTGATATAAATCAGTGAATTAGCATTCACTGAAAGTCTGTTAATAAGCTACTGACGACTGGAAAATCAAACAAATTAATTGGGAACAAGTGACTTATATCAGTGGGATTCCTAGCTTACAGTGGGAATAACAAATAATTCTGTGAGATTCAGCCACCATATTAATTGTTATTTGAGGTTGATAATCAGTTGCTTAATTTTCACTGTTTTCACTGTTTATCGATCAATTCTCACTGATTCTAGTTAAGAGTGTAAATGCGGAGAAAAGAATTAGTGCGTAAATAATGGCATGAATTGTTGTTTGCCAGAAATTTAAATTCTCAATATTGAACAGTAACGAATGCTTTGTGTTGTCACGGAGTGGTGGCTGTCTAGTTCAGTTCGTAACAATTATAATATATATCAATTACCTTGTCTCGCTCTTCTATAAATAGGCTATTTTTATTTGCTTTGTTTTCAATGTTATTAAAATTTTTTCTTAAAATATTAAATTTTTAGGAAGCTTTCGTAATTTGCACGGAAAATTTTAATGTTTTCATAAATATATGTAACTTGTGTGGTTTAAAACGTTGACATACATAAAAATATGTGGTATATTCGTGCAAAACTAGACGCACATATAAAAACATCAAGCCGCATAGAAGATTAAAATAAACATGGATTTGGCTAAAGAAAGTTTTGTACCTTCCTCTCTTCCTCTCTCACTGATTCTCTTTTAGGAATAAGAAGTCGGATACTACTATATCGCTATTTCAAAGTGGTGAGTTTAATGTGTGCACAGGTTTCTTAGATTTATTAACTGAAAAGCGTAAAATTGTTTATTCGTTTACAGAGGTCAACTAAATAAATCCTACTACCAACAAAAGGGAAACGCTTATTTATTTTCATTACACTATTATAAGATAATTAACTTGAATTAGTCAGCAGAGACACTAGCCTCTAGCGGAGAACGGAAAAAAATGTTATTACAGAAGACAAAAAAAAAAAAAAAAAAAATGGAATGGCACCTACATGAAACAGCTACAACCACGTCAAAGTTCAAGAGTTGTAAGAGCCTGAAGTCTGGGTGGCGTAGAGTGCAGTTTCCGCATGTGTTGGCGATCATGAGATGAGCTTCTCAGGCTTCACCACGGCGAGGCACAGAGTCAAACATGGCACACACGTTTATTGCGTCTGGAATGTATCGGCCACAGCACATCCGCGTACAACATTCTATGTAAATAAGTGTATAATAAAGTTCACCAGAGTTTTAAAGTGTGACACTGGAAAATTGTAACGTCCGACCGACAAGTTACAAGGTTTTAAAAGGCTCTAGTTAATTAATTTTACTGTCGTGTTTCCTTTTTTGCCACAGTTGCGGAACTAAGATTTTCTATTACTTGTACCTTCTAAGTAAATGTTGTTTTTCCGTATTTATTGGTGCATTTCTGGAAAAAAGCGAGCAATACTTGGTAATGGTGGTTTCCTTCTTGAAAAGACCGTTTGCAAAATGTTTGATGTAATTATATGAATGTGTGTCAGAAACCACTCTTCTGTGCGTGATAAAACCTACTAAATGATTGAAAACTGTCATAAAAAAGTGACGATATATCATATACGATGTGCATTCCAGCGATCGTTCTAATGAGACCCAATACTGACCAGAGTAACATTGTAGTTTCCGGCTGTGGTTGATTAAAACTAATATATAAACCTTAGCAGGTATAAAGATAGCTTTTCACTAACTGCATAAAATTTAACGTTGAATACAGAAAAATTTCCTTGTAGTATCATTTTATTAATTCTGAAATATGAAAATTGCTGGACATTGAAAATTGTTCTAATAAACTCATCTTGATTTTTAACCATTTATGGTACGAGTTAACCTAAGCAGTGACATTTCATCTTTAAAAATTCTTTTCGTTCCTTNCGTTGAATACAGAAAAATTTTCTTGTAGTATCATTTTATTAATTCTGAAATATGAAAATTGCTGGACATTGAAAATGGTTCTAATAAACTCATCTTGATTTTTAACCATTTATGGTACGAGTTAACCTAAGCAGTGACATTTCATCTTTAAAAATTCTTTTCGTTCCGTGAAGACGCCGAAAAAATTCTCCTCCGGTCTTTCCACGCTAGGAATGCCAAATAACTAGGCGTAGAGAAAAGTAGCGTGGAAGAGGGTTATCTTGAGCAGGAGTGCTGGCGGGTGGAAGGGAGGGGTGGGAGAGGCCTTTATTTAAATATTGGTGCCACGGGGAGCCGTTAACGCAACGCAATCCGATATATTTTAGTAGCCCACCTGACGCCGTAGCCCCTCACTAATGTCTGGCTCGCGAGCACTGTGCACATTTCGGGACCTTCACGACAATGACCGCGCGAGAGAATGGCACCGGCGACGGCGGGGGAGCAGCTCACGAAATTAAGAAACAGCATAACGAATTTTTTTCCAGACTTACTTCTTCCCTTTCTTTTTTTTTTCCACACCAAAAGAGTTTCCCCTATTTTTTTTTCTTTTCCGTCTGCCTGACATACAATAGGCCGAGAGAGATTCTTTCTGAAGACAAAGTGATTTTGTCGAAATCTTTCCTTTAATAATATACGTAAATTTTCCTCTTCAGATTTAGACATTTATACTTACCGTCGCACAAAATTTATTACAGGGCATCGTATGCGTTAGCGGTTCATAGAGAAATCGATATTAACATAATATACGTAACTTACACTTCAGATTTTAGGAAATTTTTTTTTAATACTTACAAGAAGTAATAGAAAATATATTTCAATGGTAAAACCATGTAATGGCTTTGCTTGTGCCAATCAATAACGATACAGTAAAAGTTGTATTAAGTATTTGAGTAAAATCAATTGTTGTTATACATCGTATACCAGGCTAACACCACGTTCTTTAATACAATTTTTAATATAATTTATTTCCATAGCCCTATACACGGAAAATCCGCTCACCGTTAGCTTAAATGATTGTGTGGTTACTGTCCGCGCACCACGTAAGGAGGGTGGATATGCCGGGAATGGGTAAAGGATGAACGAGTGGGGAAGTAACTGCGCGTGTACTGAAGCCACTGTGGCATCCATAGCAAAATCATAAGGATGTGCTCGAACAAAGCACAGGACGTATCAAACAATACAGCCCAACGCTGGGGATTCCAGATGTTATAAAGTTATACATAGTGGGGAGAAGAAAACTACATATAAATATAGTAACACGCAGAAGCTGCAAACGAAGGTCTGCCCCTGTAACTATTGCAAAAGCAACAGAAAGAGCTGTACAATACGCAGGTGTATGCCAGAGGTCGCTTTCACGAATTCAGAACATTGCTGACAGAAAATTTAACTGGAAAAAAAACACACTACTTCAGGAGAAAAAAATAGTCATTTTAATTATTATTACCCAAATCACCAAATTACTTGCTATATGCTATTCACAGTAAAGTGAGCACTTCTAAAAATGCAAGATTACTTCTGCTTTCAGCCCATTGCCTACTCTTCTGCCGCATCTCTCCGTATCACTCTTCTGTAGCTTTCAAGAGACAACATATACAAAATAATTAAATCGCTAATAAAATCAAATTTAACGGGATTTGGAAATAAAAATGTAATAGGTAAAACGTAAATCAATATTTAAAAACTGATATTTTTTTACATTTGTTGACGTGTACATACTTATGTGATCATACAGCAGTTTATGTAAATAAATACGGCGAACTTCCACCAAATCTTAGCCGGGCAAAATTNCATACTTATGTGATCATACAGCAGTTTATGTAAATAAATACGGCGAACTTCCACCAAATCTTAGCCGGGCAAAATTTTTCTCAATAGCTGATGAAAAAATATTTTTCAAGATGTTTGGCCTAACAGTGAACGATTTTATAACAATAATATCCGCCTAAAGACAAAAACAATTAGAGTAGAAAAGCTAGTTTATTCATTGCGTCATACGACTGCCTCGTTACATGTATGGACTTAATGCGATCGACCTCGTATGGGTTAAAATTAAATGTTGTATTCCCTTATAACACTACTTGCGGAGAACTGTCACTAAATTACTGCTACAAATCACCGACGATTATTGTTCAGTAGCAAATACCGAATGGGAAGATAATTAGCAAACAACTAGAGTTAGAGAAAAATGCTAGACAGACTGGATAACGGGAATTATTTCGGAATAGTTCATGACAACTGAGTGATGTCAGCGATGGAACTACTGATGAAAAAGTGATATACCATCTCTTCTAGCAGTGCCCGCGTTAAATTACAAAATAAGATGTGCATTTGAAAATTACATTTTATCTGAAATATGTGTTGGATAGTGGTCGGACAGTAATGATATTTTTTTAATTGTGCTGTCAAACACTACAGCTTATAGGAAATCATGAAACGAAAGAACGAATTTCACAGGCATGATTTATTAACGAAAAATCTAAATGTTGAAAAAAAAAAAACAATGTTAGCGTCTTTAAATTGGCCAACCAATACTTTAATATTCAGATATGTGTTCGGAGGAGCTGTAAATACTAAAATATGACCTTATGAATTTTATTTATTTAGCAAAAAATCTGCCGTATCAATCATGCGTGATAAAGTATCTGCTACTATGTTTTCATTAAAACGAATATTGCAAAGATTAATCTTGTAAATTTGTTCACCTAGTGCCCCAGCTTTCCAAATTATTGTGCATGGCCTAGTAACAAGGTTAAAGCTTGATTCTTTGTGTACAGATCGCATTCCTTAGTTTCTAAGTAAGACCTAAACTTTCCTACACCATACACACATGCAATAACTCCTTTTTCATAGGTGCTAAGTTTTCTTTCAGAAGCTGTAAATAAACTACTAGCAAAAGCTACTGGGTCTATTTTGCCATTTATCCTTTGACCTAATGCTACACCTAATGCTATACACAATGCATCTACATGCAATGTGAATCTTTCGTTGTAATCTACAAAATCTAAAATAGGAGCATTGGCTGACTTAGACTTTAATGTAATGAAAGATTTTTTCCTGTTCTGGGCCCCAGATAAATTCTTGATACTTTCTTTTCAATTTATTTAAAAGTGCTGGTATTTATGCAAAATTAGAAATGAAACAAAAATTTTAATCAAATAAACAAACAAATTCATAACTTGTTTCAAATTTCTTGGACGTGGAAAATTACCTACTAGTGTTACTCTATCAGGATCAAGAATACATTGTCCTTGTGACACTACTTCAACAAGAAATCTCACACTTGGTTGTTCCCAAATAACTTTCTTTGGATTAACAGTCAATCCTGTATGTCGTAATTTCTCTAATACCGGTTATAAATGCCTAAAGTGTTCTTGTATACTATGATTTAAATTTAAATTCTGATACAGCATGGTCCAGAACACGTGAAAGAGCTTTACTATCAAAGTTCGCTCCCGTTGGAAATCTATTAAATTCGTATTGAGGCCACGGTGTTGAAAACGCTGTATATTTACTGCAATTAGGGTGCAATAAACATTGGAGTAAGTTAGAATTGAGATGTATTAAAGAAAATGTTTTTGCTTTACCTAAATATTACAGAGGAATATCTACTGTTGGCATAGGAAAAGGATACATGTTTATCTTTTTGTTGAGTTCCCCATAATTGACAACCATTCTATATCCTACATTTTCCTTTTTATTCTTAACAACCAAAAGGGCGGTGAAGAATATTCTGAGGTGGAGGGTGGTATGACATCTGACATTTATAGTTTATCAACGATATCTCTGAAAATTACTAATTTAGGAGGTAAACATGATATATGTGGTATACGCACTGGTATTTCAACTTTCATGTGAAAGGGGTACGGTAAAATACCACATTATCCTAATTTACTCATGATACCGTCAGAGTAACTATTCAACCAATCTTACAGTAGTTTCATTTCTTCTCCTGTAACCTTACAAATAGGTGTTTCTAAACACACTGTGGGTAAAATTGTCTAACAAGAAACTAACGGCATTGTAGATTCTAGTGCAAAACGAAAATTAATTTAACTATCACAAAAATCTATCACAGCACGAGCTACACTTCATAAATCCAGACCTAATATAACATCTGATATGATTTAGGTATAATCCAAAACACATAGTACTATTTTCACATGTCACTGCATTACCATTTGTTACACCAGCTGTTAATTACGATGTGATAATTACTCAACCTTTGATGTTAACTTCACGAGAGTATAAATATTCAAAATATTTCTCACTTATAAGGCTAAGAGATGAACCCGTATCGACGAAAGGTGGACGAATTTCCCAATACCACACTGTATTTACTAAACAAGGTTGCTGTGTGCATTGAAGATTGAATGTTTTATTGCTGGTAATCACACAGACACGACCAGTCACTTTGCGATTCCTTGACATTCCTTCCTTTTATGTCCAGTGCCTCCACAACGAAAACTTTTTCTCTGATCAACAGGAAGTTTAGGCGTAGATCATTCACTTATTATGTGCACACATTTTATACAGTTACTGCATCTTTTGTTTGTGGTATTTCCTGCACTTGATATGATATTGCCAAAGTTTGGCCTTGTATGATCTGAAGATATGACATGAAAAGCTGAGTGATATTATTGCGAAGCTTGTAAACTATTTTACACACTGGAAGCTAATTTACATAATTCAATGAAATAATTTGGCATTGTACTGAAAAATCAAAGTTGCTTTGACAAGGGAAAAATGTTACTAACTATAACTTCGACAAGAGACCCTTCCGTCATTTTGAGGTAAAGTGCTTTCTCATAATCTACTATTGACTGAATGAACACATGCAAAGTTTCATTAGGCATTTGGAACCTGTACACATAATCCCTTTTACACTTTACCAACACTTGAGTCGGATTCGAGTTTTAGTAATCTGCTTTTAAATGAGCTGTACGATCTGTTACCTTTAATGGCCTCTTTAAATATATCCAAAATTAACCCTGAGCATTTGGTAAGAAGTACTTGAACGAACACTAATTCGGTAACGAGCTTAAGTTCATATAACTTGTTTGTTGCTACAAGAAACTTCAAACTAGATTTTGGTTAATTTGCTGATAAATGTGGTACTGATTCAAGTGATTGGAAAAACAGCTTTTCCTGGAATTTCGTTATAGAAATCACGGTTGTACTGGTCCAGGGAATAGATGACGGCAGTCCTCCAGCAACTGTATGATGTATCAGATAATATACCGCCTTTGTCTTTAAAGTTGCATCGGTGTCCGATTCCTCAAAAGCCACCTCTAAATCTACGAGAAATGGTTAAATTTCATCGTTTTTATACTCATGTATACAAGACACTCCCATGTCCGCCATTACGATAATGAAAAAGAAAAAGAAATACAATCAATTAACACCCAGTAAGCAGATTGGCGCAGTTTTATGCTGTCAAACACTACAGCTAATAAGAAAACACGAAGATAAAGAAAGAATTTCACAGACATAATTTATTAACTAATAATCTAAATATAAAAAATGAAAACAATGTCAATTAAACCTGAAAAACCACTACAACAAATCAGATCATTTAAGTTTCTATCACACGCGCTTTTTTAAATTGGCCAGTCAATATAAAGTCGAAAGAACAAATAATTTATTAATTTGAAATACTTTAAAAACAGGTAAAAACTCAAGGGTATTTTAATTTTTCATTACATTTCGTTAATAGTCAGAAGTTTAGCAAATTTATTTACTAAATAAAAATTTTACAATTAAGTGATAACATGTCTTCATTTTGACAATATTAGTTTACATTTCACCTTAAACTTTTTAAGGCTGGTTACCAGAAACATTTACAAGAGGTTTGTTTACATTGCCTGAATAAATGTGTCGCTACATTNAACTTTTTAAGGCTGGTTACCAGAAACATTTACAAGAGGTTTGTTTACATTGCCTGAATAAATGTGTCGCTACATTTTAACCTATTAATTAATAGCATTACAATGACAAAAACGAGGTTAAACACTAATAACCAATGTTCTAAATATTTGTTGTAATAAAATTGGTTTACATATACCACATCCAAATCTGTTACTTTAAAGAAATGACTTGATTCACAAGTAAGGTAATTCTTTCCGTTATGCATCATATTCAATCATTCGAAACTTACACTCATATATGCANACTTGATTCACAAGTAAGGTAATTCTTTCCGTTATGCATCATATTCAATCATTCGAAACTTACACTCATATATGCAGGAAATTGGCCGAACACGAAATAGTTAATTGACGCGGCAGCACCGGTCTCGGAACCAGAGGTTGAAATTTCCCTTGATCACCGTCATTAACCAGTCAAATAGTTATAGTCAAAATGTTATGCAAAGTTCGCTGAAGGCCTTAAATGAAGAAATTACATGATAAAGAAGAAAAGCCCAAAGAAATATACAGTTTATAAGATTATGCCAAAAAATATTTCAATTGCAGGCAGACAGAAAGAGAATTTAGAAGACGAAACAAACACGTTAACTGTGTGGGCGCATCGCTGCAGCCAGCCCTGCAACGATTGCCAAAATAAAATACACAATGTTGATGCGAATCGCTCATACTTAGATTAGTCACGACGCTAGATACCCGCGCAGGGGAGTAACCTGAGGTAATGACCCTAGGATTCCCCGAGGACGCCACACCCACCACCTCTCACCCCGAGGACAGTAACGAGCAAAGGAACCCCCCCGAGCCGGGGAAGCACAGCACGCGCCCACCCC
>NQII01004667.1:125497-181178 GCA_002778355.1 Clitarchus hookeri
CCCCCCCAACACAAGCCTTTCGCCAGAACGTCTGTAGAACGCGTTAGAATTAACCCAGCAGTTCAGACAGATAGGAAAAGGGGATAGGTCTCGTATGTGTAACAGTGACCTATGTTTACCAAATAAACGTAAGTGTGCGTAAATTAAACCCGAGTACGACTTTGTGTTGACCCCGCATGCAGCCTGTAAGTCATAGGTGAGAGAAGTGTCGAGTCAACGTAACTTAAGTAAACTGAAGGAACTACATGTGTGCACTAACTCTAAGAAGATAATGGCCGAGGCCTGTAAGCATTCCTCATCTCGCTAACCAGTCCATGACGATTCTCGCTGCGCAGGTCCGGAGAGGTAAAATGGAAAGTAGGAGAAGGAGGGGTAGAAGTTCGAGGGAGAGTGAGTGGTAGAAGGGGAAGAAGGCACACACCACACGAGGCGCTGACGAAATAACGCGACACACTTGATAATTAAAAACGACGAAAGTACATCTTGATTACACAATTTTTTTTTTCACACAGTTAAGAATAAGAAAATGATATAATAGTGTGAAAGTTACCTCAATATATGTAACATATTTGCGACATTAATAAGCCGTTTATTTTATGGTAAAAGGTAGTTCATCAATTCTTATTAGTCGCAATATTTCAAGTTATCGTAAACTTTTAAGCCAGTGTAAACTTATATTTTACTAAGGCACCTTAATGTGTGTTTTGGCTATGTAAACTGGTAACTATTCACATATAAAATGCTAATTTTTACCTGGGTTGGATTATATTTAATATTTTTTTTGTTCTGAACTTTTATAGCTTCTTATTTATATTGTTTCGACTGGGAGGAAAAGGAAGGGAGTAATTGGTTGATTATCAGTATTTACTTCTACCCTCCCAGATTCCTGGACCACGGGAATTTAACCCGGCTGTCAAATTAAATTAAATCCAGTCAGTTATGCGAATTTCATATCGAATTATGTTATAAACTAATGAATATTCATAGACCGCAACTCACTCTTAAAGATTTTCCATTTTAATATTTTAAATATACAAGAATAGCCAAAATATCTGGTACACCTGCCTAATATCGTGTAACCCCCCTTCCCCCTCTACGAGCACGCATAAATGCCGCAAAACAACGTGGCATGGAATCGAATAATGTCTTAAGGTATGCAGGAGGCAATCCCACACCATGAATCCTGCAGGGCAGTCCACAAATCCAATCTACGCCAATTTGAGAAAGGGTTGCACGTCTGTCACGTTTAATGATTCCGGCCAGTCATCGTTTGTCCCGTTTTTTCACTATATTATTCCGGCCGCAGCGATGTCGAAGATGTGATGTTTTACCGGATGCCCGATATTCACGGTACACGCGTGAAATGGTTGTACGCGAACATCCGAATAATATCACTACCTCGGAAATGCTATGTCCCATCTCTCGTGCGCCGACTATAACACCACGTTCAAACTAACTTAAATATTGATAACCGGCCATTGTAGCAGCAGTAACTGATATAGCTGCCGGCCGCATCGCGTTACTCTGATTGGTTCCATACCTTTGTTATTGGCATATGCATGCCTATACCAGTTTTTTTGGCTCTTCAGTGTAAAATAAGTAAAACATTATAGAATTGTACTGCAGAGGAGATTTTTTATAAAATTTAAGCTTAAATTAAAATAAAGGAATAACGCAAGGCATATTCAAGACATCTTCAAGGACCACCTCCAACGGGCTGATGGCCTGTCACTTTGCTCTACGACACCGTGAATCTCCCCCAGGGCGGACACAGCCTCCTGCTCCCAGGTTCGCTGACGCCGTGAAAGGTGGGTTAGTGCTCGTGGTACAGGTAGTTGTCCCCCACAAGGCGACGTCCACCGTTCCACAATCACACCATTCCGGCAACCACACCGCATTGCACACGCAGAATCGTCCCGGAGTGGTCTCAGCTCCCGGAATCCAATAACAAGTTCCAAACGGCAATCCTCTACTAAATAAAAAATAACATATAATATTTGGAAAATTCGAACGCATCACTACACAATTTGTAAACTTTTTTGTATTAATTTACACTCTATTTTATTCGTCTTTGTAGAGATATCGCGACTTAACCCACACTCAATTAATCTCAGGTATCCAAATTATACGGTCCGCCATTCATGTGAGAACTATAGCACTGCGCGCGCAAATCTCCCCACCTCCCTTTTCAGCTTTCCGATCTTCTCGCTTCACTTAGTACGTCTTAGGCAATTTGACAGTGTAAGGTGCGGTAATTACCGACACAAACACAAAACTCTAACCAATAACTTACCCCAATTGTGGTTATTATGTAATTGAATTGCACAAACGTTTCATTACAAAACTTCAGATAAATAAATAAATAAAAAAAATGTTTATATACATATATATAAGAACGCATATTTAAAATATTTCTAGATAAATTTAATTACAAAATGTACGAATTTTCCAAAAATTTTGGTTAATTATAGTTATTCACTAGAGAAAACAATGGCCATTTTTGCATTATGCGAGGAAACATTATAGTGTTGTCTTATTTTGCCTACTTCTGTTCATTAATATATTAAGTTCAAACAGAATTTAACGTATTAACAATTGCCGTGTATAAATAAACTCCATTTTCTCGCTAAATATACATTTTTTCTTCTGAACGATTATCAGTTCAAGAATGGCTATTATTAACAGTATACAACATATAAACTATGTATTTATTTATCGAAACATTAGGAAACCTGTACAATTTCATTTTTTGCAAATAAATGTTAATGTCGTTAAGAATACTATGTAGAATGTATATGTTTTAAGTGCATCAACCGTAAGAATAAGGCAAAAACCATAATTATAAAAACTGTGTTTATGCGCGTTTCGCATGTGTCATGCTAGCCTAACTGACAAATGTCCAGTTAAACCGAAATATTTTTGCATTCAAATCCTGTTAGATCTAGGTACATTGTCATAGTTTTAAAATTAACTAGAGTTGCATAATATAGTATGCATTATGTTGAGAAATGTTTATTATTTAATAACTTCCCTTCATATTAAAATAAATAATGGTTTATTGTTAACTATGTAATATAATACATATTTTTTGACAATATGTTATTTAATTGATGATTATTACATATCTGTGAATTTATACAACAAAACCAACTATTCACAAATTGAAGGCTTTATGTTTTTCGTTTCGTTTTTACTGGCAGATGTTACATTACATAAGCTGTTTGCAAATTATGTGGATGCAAAATAATTATATTTCTTGACAAAGATAAAATTACTTGCTTAGTTACGGGATGAGTTACAACTTAGAAGTTACGTTAGCACGATTGTGGAATGGCTTGTTCTACGCTGACTGGGCATTATGTGTTTGCTAAGAACGTCCTTTCTGCCATGTAAAGCTCGTAAGTATGTAATAGATACAGAATAAGTAATATTATAAACAATTGCATGTTTTACAAATCCTACTAATATTATAATCGCGAAAGTTTGTGAGGACGGATGTATGGATGTTTGTTACTCTTTCACGCAAAAACTACTGAATGGATTTTAATGAAACTTCACAATAATATAGCTCATACATCAAAATAGCACATAGGCTAAAATTCATAAAGACACGTTGTGAAAATTGGCCAAAATATAACGATTAGTGGTAAGTAAGTCGGAAAAAATTCTGCCATCTACGAGCTATTTTGGCGTGCGCAGCAAAAACCGTAAGAGTTACACTCTGTAATGTATGATGGAAATGTTTCTCTTAAATAGTTCTACAAAAACGTCTGCGACACCATATATCTATCTTTTATGTATAAGACATTATTGCGAAAAGAGTGAACCATATATACAATAAAATTTGATACTATATTTCCAATAATCATTTTGTAGTAACAAACTGATTCTTTATCAAAATAAATACTTTTATCGCTTCTGATATTTAAAGAAGATAACCTTTGTGTTTTACACTACGTAATTTGGACAAATATTTTTTAAGTTACGACGATGAGAAAGCGAGTGCGCGCTGCTAAAATGGTTTGGCCCGGCGGGGTATAAAATAATAATAGCTACCGTACTGGAATTTTTGGTAGTTTAGAAAAAGTAGCTACTAAGAATTATGCCACGAAAGCGTAAGTCTAATCTTTCCCAAAGCTCTAATAAAGTTCGAGCTATGAAAGTGCTATAATTGAAGAGACGTTTCCACAAGCCGAACTGCGAAGGCTTTAACAGGCGGTGCGTGAGGCAGCACACAGAGCTGCTGAGACACCAGAGCAGTCCCAAGCTCGGCGTCGACAGCATGCTGAGTATCTGGCGTCTCAACTGGCTGCTGAAACACCTGAACAGTCCCAAGCTCGGCGTCAACAAATCGCTGAATATCTAGCATCTCAACGAGCTGCTGAGACACCAGAACACGCCCAACATCGGCGTCGACATTATTCTGAGTATCTAGCATTTCAACGGGCTGCTGAGACACCAGAACAGTCCCAAGCTCGGTGTCAACAACATGCTGAATATCTGGCATCTCAACGGGCTGCAGAGATTCCAGAACAGTCCCAAGCTCGGCGTCATCAGCAGGCGACTTACATGGGGTCCCAAAGAGCTACAGAAACCGTTGAAGCAGCTGAATCTCGCAGACGCGCTGTTGCTGTTAGGGCACAACAGCGACGTCAAATATTCACAAGAAACACGTGGGGTGTGTTCGATAAAGCTGCATTTGAGTATGACCAGACTCTTGATTATGAAAGCCACAAGCTTATAAAAATAGAAGCGATGAACAAAGAATGTAGATTTTGCGGAGCTCTTAAATGGAAAGAGGAAGCAGCAGCCATGTGTTGTTCAGGAAGCCCTTCCTTCAGTAGACGAGCCAGTTGAACCTCTTAAAGAACTTTTCTCTTATGAAACAGCTGAGTCTCGCCATTTGCTAAAAAACATAAGGAAATACAATACATGCTTCCATATGACATCTTTTGGGGCGGATAACATTGTTTCAATGCCAGGATTTTGCCCGACTTTCACAATCCAAGGGGCAAGTGTACCACACAATTGGCTCTTTGGTACCTGCTACCAATATGCAATTAAAATTTTTGCAAGTTTATTTCATGGGCGATAAGGAAGCAGAAGTCAATAGGCGTTCTGAGTACGCACAAGGTGTAGAAAGAAACACGGTTCAAAAAATACAACAAGTTCTACATAATCACAACATTTTAGTGCATGGATTTAAAATGGATAAAGATAAAGTGACTAGCGATAGTTACAAGATTGTGATCCACCCATATCGTGTACCACGTGGTGAACACGAAAGACGATTCAATGCCCCGATCACAAATGAAATAGCTGCCGTAGTAGTTTGTAGTGAACAAACTACGTCTCGGGACATCGTTGTTCAGGCGCACGATGGCATGCTCACGTGTTTCTAAATGGCAAAATCTGCATGTTTACGCCAAATGAAAATAATCATTTCAGATAGTTTTAGGAGTATATTGCAGTAAAAAGAAGCATAAAAAATTTAATTATTACTCATACAACAGAATAGGCTATCATTTCTAAAGATAGACACGCAGACGAAGTCACGGGTAGCCGCTAGTATGTGATAAAGCTGTTTATAATGTTTCGACGTTTCTGTGAAATCTTATATGTACAGTAGGGAGCTGACAAGAAGGCAAGGCTGCGTGGCGGGGTGGTGGTCGGGGCCGTCAACCCTCCCTTGCATCATTCAACCGTTTAAAGACCGCTGTCAGAATAATGGGTCACCCTCGCTACTAGTCATCCGAAAAGATACAGCTCTCTGGAAGATTTGATAGGAGAATAATCAGAGACGTCATTCATGATTTTTACTTAGAACAGAAACAAGTACCAACATTGCTTTGAGAGAAAAAATTGATTTTCAATGGGATGTTCACACGCTCAGGCGATACTGAAACAAATGGGGTTTTAATTGAAACGGTGTAACAGTTCTCGGAAACNTACAGTAGGGAGCTGACAAGAAGGCAAGGCTGCGTGGCGGGGTGGTGGTCGGGGCCGTCAACCCTCCCTTGCATCCTTCAACCGTTTAAAGACCGCTGTCAGAATAATGGGTCACCCTCGCTACTAGTCATCCGAAAAGATACTGCTCTCTGGAAGATTTGATAGGAGAATAATCAGAGACGTCATTCATGATTTTTACTTAGAACAGAAACAAGTACCAACATTGCTTTGAGAGAAAAAATTGATTTTCCATGGGATGTTCACACGCTCAGGCGATACTGAAACAAATGGGGTTTTAATTGAAACGGTGTAACAGTTCTCGGAAACNATGGGATGTTCACACGCTCAGGCGATACTGAAACAAATGGGGTTTTAATTGAAACGGTGTAACAGTTCTCGGAAACTATCAGTGGAAAGATCGCACACTGTCCACTGGCGTTGTTAATACTTAAAATAAATTCTCTACTACAGAATGGAGGGGCGCCTTATAATTAACATTGATGAAACCTGGGTTGAAAGCAACATCACATTTAACGAATTTTGGCAAAGTGATACAGAACGTGGTGTGTTAACCAACAGCAGTTCTTCAAACCGTTTAATTGTTGTTCATGCAGGTGCTAAAACTGGATTAATTGAAAATGGATTGCTAATTTTTCCAGCAGGCAGAGCTACGGGGGACTACGATGGGCAGATGAATTCTGCGAACTTCGAAAAGTGGATGCATAATCAGTTATTGCCAAACCTACCGGAAAGGTCTGTTGTTATTATGGACAATGCGCCTTACCACTCAGTGCAAGAAAATAAACCCCCATCGAAGTATGCAGTGAAAAAGGAAATGGAGTCATGGTTGACCAATAAAAACATTTCCTTTACTCATGAAATGCGAAAAACAGAGCTAAGGACTGTCGTGTGGAAGACGCAATATACTGTTTTGTGATATGCCTAGACCATGACTCCAGTGGCTCGAGTGATTCATGTGACGACGAATTTTCCTCTTCTATTCACTGCCTCGTTTAGATATCTGACACACAACCATCGGGAAGAGTATGCCGGGGGAGTAATAATAAATAAAAATGAAAATGGCGGGAATGCAGGGAGTTTGGTTCGGAAGGAATTTTCACGTGGCACATTGAAAAAGTACAGGTAATTTACCATGTGCTCAGTCACTACCGTATTCTCCTTGAACACACGGTGGAATACAGGGGAAGTTACATTTCCTTTCCTGCTCTCGTAAATTCTTAAAGACGCCTAACCAGCAGCAGCCAATCCAAAGGTCGTTCGGTTGCCAGCACTGCTCTCAGCGCGTCTCATTTCTAATTCTTTTTCCGTCTAATGTACGCTTTCCAAGCAACTTTTATGACGTAAAAATATTTGTTTGTGCATTTGTTGTTCATCATGATTAGGAAATTCAACTAAAATTGAAACCTACTTTCCAATTTACAGAGTGTTAGTTCTATATACTAACCAAGATTTACAATATGTTTACACGTTAGATGTCTAGTATTATAAATACGATTTTGTTTTTCATATTCTTGGACTTGCTATTCACCGTTTGTTAAAAAAAATGTTTAACCTCATCGAGGTGGATTGTGAAAATACAGTTTTAACTAGTTATATCAAGAAAAAAATACAGAAAAATCATTTACAGCTATTTTTAAATAACTGAAGAAACAACGATATTACATATTTGGTTTCACCAAATGCCGTGTATATTAATATGTATACATATATATACATGTATTAGGTTGTATGATACAAAAAAGAGTAACACATTGCTATTATGATCCGAATGGGATCCTGAATCCATTTCGCGTACATAGATGTTCGTGAGGAAAACCAAGTTCGTAAAGTATGGAGATATATATATTAGATATATATATTAAATCCAATATCCTTATTTATTTTAAATATATTGTTTATATATGCTGCGACTTTCAAAAACTAATATCGTTCACTATATAAGTATTCAAAACAAAGAATTTACAATTTTCTTAATATATAACAATAATTACTTATTCCAATACTTAAAAATGGCAAGAGTGCAGAAGTTTAATCAGTTTCTTGTAGACTCCTCCTACCTCCGCTCCGACACGTAAGTGGATCACAAACACCGTGCCGCAGCGACCGGGCCACTCCCCGCAGTTCTCGGTCACACACACACACACACACACACACATATATATATATATATATATATATAACACAGCCAAAGCCATGCTTTTATTTGTTAACGGGGTGCTCTTAGCCATTACGGCCATTCCGCACTCCGGCCTCCCAGTAGGTGGGGAAGAGGGATCATGCCCTCTCAACGTAGAAATGACCAGCGCTTGCCGAAATTGACCAAAATCCGTAGCTCCGACCTGTTCATCAGGCCGCACAGAGCGTAGCCCTGATCTGATGTACCAGATCGCACTGAGCATGTCCTACCACAAGGACTGAGATCCTAGCACTCAGTTTACCAAGCATGTTGTCTGGCCGGAGCACTACCCACACCCCTGAAATCATCTCGGGGACACCCCCGGAGCAGTGCCCTACTCACCACCCGGCTCCTCAATAAGAGGGGGAATCTCTCCGAGCCTCCTCCAGCATGCGGAGTCAACCACTGCCAGCACGAGTCCAACCTCACCTGATCCGTGATCCAGAGAAAATCTCCGGATGGACCAAACAGATCATCCCGTGCTACCTCTTATTTTCCATGGCACTCATGGGTTTTCCAATGCCTGACCGCCAGGGCTCCACCCACGGACAGGGAGACGCGGAGAATCTCTGAAAATTGGATGGTACCGTCATCCTAGTCCGGTTTTATACCCTAGTTTCTCGCCACTGAAAGCCGTGCTTGCCACGCCGCCCATAAGGCTGGGCCCCGCTGACGTCAGACACGCGTCCTTTGCCATACATAGAATTTCTTCTCAGGGAAATTCCTGTTTTGGGCCCCAATGGCCTGAATGCCAAGAGGTCCAACACCATGCTAAGTGGTCGGGCCTTGGTACTAACATTCGGCACAAGCCATCACGGCAGATACCCCTACACAGCCGCTAGGAAGCTGATTCCCATTGGGTACGGGCGGCAGAGCCCAATTCGTTTAAATAGGGGTGGCGCAAGAAGCCTTGGGTTTCCATGAATGTTGAGAGGCTATAAGACACATAACCCATCCTTTCCGGAAATCGGTACGAAGACTGGACTCGGTTACTATAGCATAGTACTTCCACACCGCCTCAAGTGCCCTGCCTTCTTCCTCCCACAGGAGTGACCGTATGATCTTCCCCCCTACTCGGTCACAGAAGACGTTGCCTCTAGTTGCTCGCTGGATCCACAGGAACAATCGCCAGTCACCGCCGTTTACACACTCGTAATAACTCCTTCGGCCAAGTAAATGGCTCTTTTAGTTCCTGAGCTAAACCTTTCTGTAGTTTCGTAACTTTTGTACACCCATAGATGGTTTAATCGTTGAGAAGTTTCTCAAAAGTCAAGTTGACAAATGCCGACCTCTTGGAAGGTGCCAGTCACCGTCAGGTGGCAGCTGCCAGTTAAGTAGGTTTGCGCTTCCCCTCGACACGTCATCTCGTGCTAGGTTCATCTCCCTGCAGTCGAATGAGTCATACAGGCTGCTAGCAGGCATCACACAACCATTAAATATAGGAAGGGAGGGGGGCTGACCTCAATATTACGCTATTATTTAATTAGCATTAGTATATTAACTTTGTTCGTAGTAATAAACGATTTTTTTGTTATTTTTCTTTGTCTGTGGTACCCAGCGAAGTGGCGCAGTGGTAACAACGCACTGAACTGTGAATATTACTGTAGTCAGTAACTGTGAAATAAAGTGTACATATGTTTTCTAAGATTGACATTATCAAGAGTGCTCAATTAAAAGTAAATCAGGTAATAGTTTTTAAAATAAATTTTAAATCCCTAACTCACCAACTTACTGAGTTATGGGATGAAATTATCATATCTGCATCAAGCTGAATAGTCGGGATCTGCAGCGAGCAACGCAGTTCACAATCCTGTAACAGTAAAATGTGATTCCGGTGAGACAAGGAAGCCTCAGACGTTACTTATTTGTGCACTAGCAGAGCCGTGTGTAGTGTAGAGTACCATGGACGACTAAGGCACTAGCCAAGCTTAAAGCAAACTATTATTCAGTAAGTGCTATAGATGCGGAAACCTAAGTATTATGATAGTGCTAATGCTGGGGAATGTTATGGTTACATGATTACTTCACATCTCAGATNATGCGGAAACCTAAGTATTATGATAGTGCTAATGCTGGGGAATGTTATGGTTACATGATTACTTCACATCTCAGATACTTAGCTGCTCCTGTTTCGGAAATTGTTTTCAGAAGGAGATAAGTTCTGTCTGCCTATAGTAAAAAAACCTTCCTGATATATATTTGACAACTGCACATATATTTCATCCATCTCTGCACAATTCAACAGCACGGTAGCCGTTTCACCAGAAGGATAGAACTTGTGATGGACAATACCTACTGCTGTTCGCTACACTGAAAGCAAAACTTGTGTTGGAAATGTTTGGGGGTTTCACCAACGTCCAGCCGCAGTCCACGTTACATGCGAATATTGCATAAGTAAGATCTACTTATAACGCGTTATTTTACGATAAAATAGGAGCTGCTGAATATGATGCTCCTTCAATTATTTAGGTACACATGTGTCAATTTTACTTTCCACATTAGCTTAAATGATGGTGAAAGGTTTTAGTGGAAAACTTTGAAGTACTAGAAATTTTCCCAGATGGATGTGCGTTAAATTGCCTTGAAACGTGGCTTCAAGCTGCTTTGGTACACCGGCCCTTGTAGTGGCCGGGTTGGGGCTGGGCTGTGGTTCCGGCAACCAACCTGTAAAGGGTGTAAGGTGAAGGGTCCAGGTGCCCTGAAAACTGGATTGTGGTGTTCCAGTCCGTGTGTGTAGGGGGGAACTAGGACCTGGCAACCTGGTTGAGCTGACATGATGACTGGAATGTCAGTTCTCGTCGGTCCATCCCCCGGCTAAAGCTCTAGCAGTTGCGACCGGCGTAAGTGTAAGAGTGAGTTGGTGCGAGGTGCTCTTTCCGAGGTGCTCTCTCGGCCTTCGTTGATTGAGTGCCCGCGCTTGTGAGCTCCGGTGGGGCCCGCTCATTGATGATTGGGTGTTCTCCTGCTGCTGTGAAGGCTGCCGGCAACAAATTAAGNTGTGAAGGCTGCCGACTCAACTCCTTAATGGAGCAGTGATGCGAATATATAGCCTAGCACTGCTCAAGTCCATCTTCGCCTCCTCGCGGTTGGGCTGGTAACATGGTGGCCACACCTAGGCTAACGGAGTGAGGGCGATTGCCGGCGGTAACGGCCTGTCTGTGCACAGACAATCAGTTACGGCGAGGTTATGTGCAGTCTCCAGTGGCTGTATATATTCTTCGCCTTGCGGTGAAGACCCGCGAACCGAATTGCACTCCCCAATTTGAGGCTCAATTTGGCAAATCGGGCTGATCTCGGGGTGGCGGAGCTCTAATGAAGGGACAGTCTGGCGTCCTGGAGGGACTTGGCTGTCCCGGGTGAAAACTCAAGTGTGCATATCTGAAAATTGTGGGTACAGAGGGGATCAGTGTGAAGCCCCGGCTTCGGCATTGCTGATCGCGGGTCGGACTCTGGGTGGTGGTGGTTGAACCTTCTGCTTGGAAGGAGATCTGGAGGTGGGTACTTGCCTAGCGAGCTGGCCCTGTGTGTCTGTAGAGTCAGTAGCAGCTGCCGTGGAATGTAAGCGTGCTGACTCTCCTCAAGAGTTGGTTTCAAAGGGTTGGTGCCCATTAACGAAGGGTTGCCGGTCTGGTCCGTCTAGAAAGAGGACTCGTTAACGAATCGGTTTCGTAGAGGTGGATAGTCCTCGGCCCCATCAAGGTGGCATGTGCAGATTCAACTCTGTATAATGCTGTTGACAGGTGACGTGGAACCACCCTTGGTGGAGAACATCCACCCACTGCGATTGGAAAGGGAATAATCTCTTTCGATTGGCAGCAATCAACTGCTGCCAATTAAGAGATATATTCAAGCTCAAAATTACATGGTACTGGAACGTAAGTCTGGAAGAGTGCACACACATCATGATGCCTGATGTGAGGATTAACTCTGTATGACAAAGTAACTGCTTCAATAAAGTCCTGAGTCCTGAGGTGCACTCTTATATAATCTACTCTGAATGATGTATCCTGTTATATCAAAGTAGACCAGCCACGGGAGGAGCAGCTCTGTAGAACACAAATCGCTGTACAGATTACAGAAAACATGCCTTTATACACCCTTAAATTGCTACCTTCTTCGTCTTGAAGTGCTGGTCATGGCCACGAAATTCTTTAAACCAGATAAGCGTTGTCTGTTCCGAAGTTGCGTTTGTGCTTCATTTGCCGCTGTAGGTAGAGTTGTGGCCTCAAAATAAATGACTCCCAAAACATGCGGTTCCAACATGGTACGCAAAGCACTGTGACAAGTGCTATAATACTTGACAGGTGTTACGGTTCCATCTGGCTCGTACAATAGCATGAAGAGATAATTAAAGAAATAAAGTGCCTATTTCGGACATTCGACCACAAACGCAACTTTTTAACAGTTCACAATCAACCCATATAAGAACGTCACAAATTTTCACAGAAACAATGA
The DNA here is from genome assembly GCA_002778355.1 of Clitarchus hookeri. Classification (NCBI taxonomy): domain Eukaryota; kingdom Metazoa; phylum Arthropoda; class Insecta; order Phasmatodea; family Phasmatidae; genus Clitarchus; species Clitarchus hookeri. Next base: position 138,099 of record NQII01004667.1, read on the forward strand.
GTGACGTTACAAATGTCATCTAAAAGGGAAGCAAAGAACTCTTTCTAGTACTGTATTTACACATTGGGCAAATAACCTCTTTCCGAAAACTACAATTGAACTCTTTTCCTCATCAAAACTGAGAATGTTAATGTTGGTTCTTTCTTCGTAAAGGGAAAAAGTAACCAATATTCTACTGGCACTCGTAGTTGATATAACGATTTTTTTTGCATATTTGCAAAATTTTTTAGAAGTTTACAATTTCTCAAAGTCGTTCGTTGCACGATATTGTCAACATCACGCATGTCCTAAGTTTGAAGTTTTCGGTAACACAAAAATCATATTTATGATATTTCATTCTTTGGTGAGGTGAGTAATTAATTCTGACAGACTTAAAGTATATTCTCGCATTAAAAAAACGTTAGACGTTAAACCAGAAAATGTTAGCAGCAGTAAGCATCGCCTGAAAAACGGGAGTACAGTGGCAAGATGAGGCTCTCACCACGCCAACTTGAAACAAATACTTTGGCACGTAAATGGTGTCAATCTAGATGGGGTGTTGTTTAAAGTCGGAGACAGTTCCTGTCTCGCGACGATCCTGTACACGTCTCCAGAGAAAATGTTACCTAGCTCGGAAGTCAAAACCAGGGACGTGCCCTCCACAGCCTTTAATAATTAGGGACCAGAAAGTTTGCGAATGGTTACATGGCCAATCTAGACTTCAAACGCATGTAAATTCCAATTACTTTTACTATATATATGTCAATGCAGTAACGTCAAATGAACTACAGTGACGCATCGGTATCCAGAACAGAAGAAGAATCTCAAACACATTCCATTAATTATAGGTTGTAAAACATAGCACCGAAGCTCCAGCAGATCTCCCCGTCTTGCAGTAGAGTATTCGGCGCAATCACGCATTAAAAAAAATTGTACATCACTTGGCAACACCTTGAACGGGGCCTGTCTATGGACTTACACCGAGAAGAACAGCCCTCACAATGCAGCTTGAACTTGGCTGGCCGTTTGTCGCTTCGCGTAATAACATTCAGACTACACAAATTCTCAACATATGTTAATCATATATTATATTAAAGCAGCTCAACATGACGTGGTCCTTTCTCGTGAAAAGTTCATATTGTAGGTACACTCTGTAATCAAACGTATCCGCTCACCCCACGAAACGTGTGTTTAATCAAGAGGACGACCCTACTGCCATCTACGACGTGGAACACATAGTTAATGACCACATAAGTCTGCAGACAGCGCTTAAGAGTAGAATGGGAAGGTCTGAAGAACTCGTGGACTTTCAACGTGGTCAAATAGTCGGGTGCTACTTGTGAAATTAAGCATGTGCGTGAGATTTCCACCCTCGTTAATATCCCTAGATCCACTGTTTCTGATGTTATAGTAAAGCGTAAACGTGAATAGACAGGTACAACCCAAAATCGTGCAGGCCGACTTCCCATGTTGATCGTCATAGATCGTTGGAGAGAGTCATACAGCGTAATCGTCTATTGCCCATCGTCACAACCACGCAGGTTTCCGAACCTGCATCAGAATCTACTCCAAGCACCATGACTATTTTGTGCGAGGTGCGAAAATTTGGTTTCCGTGGCCGAACAGCTGCCCATAAGCCACGCATTACACAGGAAAATGCCAAACGCCACCTCGCATTGTGTAAGGAGCATTGAAACTGGACAATATAACAGTGGAAAACTGTTGTGTGGAGTGATGAATCACGGTATACAATGTGTCAATCCGATGGTAAGATGTGTGAACCTTTCTGAGAAGTTCTGGAACACCAAATTTCGTGCTGTTCTACACTGACCCACATCGATACATCTTCTTATTTCAACTCTCTATGAGGAATATCCTGCAGTTCCCCAGGAAACATTCCGCCACCTGATTGAAAGTATGCCTGCGAGGATTCACGCTGTCACTAATGCATTGCGTGGGCCAACATCCTATTAACTGCCAGTGTTCTCGTTGGAGGGCTGCCCAAACTGGAACTTAATTTTCAAGTGGTTGTATGGATGTATTTGATCACGCAGTGTATTACTTGGTATAACCAAATAAAATCCATTTTTAGTCTTTTATATAATTTCAGTTTCGTTTCCGTAAGCATTTCTCAGTCAAAATAAAAACATATAAGACATGGTGGAGGTGCTTCAACGCTCGTCACCACACTTAGCGAAGCGAGATGCTACCTTAAATTTAATCGCGGACTTGATGAACTAAACTTTTGAAAAATCATCCCATTTAAGATGTGCTCGGCTGTTTCCAAAATATATATGATGGATCACAAGCATTTTATACTCCTGTTAACATACAAATGCATTATTTTTGGTTAAATATAAATTGTAATGTTTTTATGCTGAAAGTATATATTTATCAGGGTATCAGAAATGTTGGAAGTAAGTGTGAATGAACTATAATCCCTTGAACTAAGTGTTTCACCCCCCTTTTCCTTTTACTGGTAACAATAGTCGTTTTTTGTAAACAATTAAACTTCACTTTTAAATATTTCACAATTTATTTCATGCTATCTGGATGAATACGAGCCATGAACCAGCCTGCGTACGGAACACGTACTATCTGTTTGAGGTTAAATTGCCTCATCACTTTTTAAGCACCAAATGGACAGATAGCTAAGGCTGTAGTAAAGGACTATAGATTCTCGTTTTCGGTTAATTCCAGCCACGATATTCTCTTGTCCCTTCACTTAAGTTAATTCAGATGTGAAAAGTACTGGAACTTAAGTGTAAAACCCAATGTTCTGGTTTTAGAATATCTTTTTAAGTGCCTTATAATCATCAAGTAATGAAGTTGATTTTTGAAGTTCCCAGCTCCCTTCAGCTCCATTCCTGTCATTCATTATGTTTGAATCATATTTGTGTTAGCTAAACAGCTATCATTACTGACGATAATTAACGTACCAAGAGAAACGTTCGTGCCCAAACACTTCAGAACAGTGTATATTCTTATGGTATTAATGATCGACTGATTTGAATTTTTACACGGCGTTTGCATTCGAATTACATATGTCCAGTGTCATATAGTACAATTTGAATTGGCCCAATGGTGGAGAAAGCCTAAGAAAGAGACATGGAAGAGCCTCTTTCTTCCAACTGATGAAAAGTGAAGTGAGATGGAAATACAGCAGTGAAGGAATGAATGTGACCACTCCGGGGGTCAAACCTGTTTCGCCGCAGGGGTAGGACATATGTGTCATAACTTAATTCCAGCTAACAACTGACATAAAACTTCATGTTAGTTATAAGCCCGAAGAAACACGTGATAAATTCTAATTTTCCGATATATTATAAACATGTTCAAAAGCAGCAACGGGTTTACATCCATGCTAAAATTTTCTTAAATTTTTTTTCCACAAGATGGAGACCTTTGAATAACTGTTATTATGAGATCATAGCAATGAGCAGATACTGACTGACTTGTTCCCCTCTAACCCTGCCGTTTATCAGTTTGTGAACCTCCGCGGAAGAAGCGTTTGTAGCTGGCGCTAGTGATATTAGTTATCATTAATGGTGCCATCCCGTTCGTTCGTCCAAATTTTAACCGACTACCCATATGACACAAGTCGATAATAAAAGTAACCGCATTTATCATCTGCTATTACGGACGAGCAAAAGCAATATTCCTGTTTTCAAATATTTGCTGAATATTTTCACAGGAAGTTAAGAAACGTTATGGACGAAATGTGTTCTTCTGCCACCAAAATCTGAGTAGATTAAATATGTACAAATTATATTGTATATGTGTGTGTTGTGTTTACAGATTTGTGCATGTGNATTGAAAGTGCTAGATTTGATAAAATGTAAATAGCCCGCTTAGAGTATCTCAATGCTGGGCGAAGTTTCTATCGATAAATATCATAAATATTAATATTTTAAGTAAAATGTAAAAGACGCAATGATATACCTAATAAAATTAATAATTTTTGCAGTCATGTTGTTATAAATGTTTCGATGTCAATGCACTTGCGAAACTAGGGATCGCATTTCGCTTGTTACCAACATCGCGCGGAAAAATAGTACGACGTTGATTTATAATGTATTTTGGAAATGACTGAAAGACTTTATATTGAACTAAAAAAACTCAAGGCAGTTACAACCGAAAAGGAAGCTGGAAGTTAGTTCCTTTCATGTGTTCTGTATATCCTACACTGGGATTATATAGTACACTATAACCGATATAGTTAATTTGCCTACTTGCCTCTTTATATGCAAATTAATTTTAATGAGGTGCTAAAAAACATATATCAAATGAACGCTTGTGTTAAAAAAAATATTAGAAGCGAGTTCAACGAGATTTGATAGTGTTCGGTCAATTAGTTCCTGTGAGAAAAAGTAAGCATACAAAAAACAATGTAATGGTATTATTTCTTTCTAAAATGACGAACGATTGAAAATATTATTTCGCGAAAATAAAACACACAGTTAGTTTGTTGCCATGTCAAGGTTGTTTTAAAACCGTTAATATGGTACAAGTATATTCCACATGAAAACACTATATAATTCAATGTTCCTTAAAATTAACAGACTAATTCATAAAAATGTTATACGACCTTCCATAGTACTGTTTGCATGCAGATGTGTTAGGAATCTTTTGAGAACCTACTGAGATATAAGGTTTCAATTTTATCTGATATATTCCATCATGGTGTAGTGGGGAGGTTTTATTATAGCATTTGTCTATCACATAAGCATTTGTAAAATAAGAAGGAAAAACACTTCGCATTACTCAATAAGTGCTTTCGTTTTAAGTTCGGCAAGTTTATTAGTGGGTTCCGTTTCATTTGTTTCTGAAATACGATATTAAAAAACTTAATATTTTATGCGGCTCTATCTTACAGAGTTATAAAGAAATACTACGAATGTTTTATTTATATTTTTATCAAGGTACCACCAGTTTACAAAGTTTGGTTTAAATAAGTCTAAATGCTAAGTAGATATAGCATACTTAACTAAGTTACAGATATGTCTTTAATTAAAAACAACCCCTTGTAAATAAAAATTATTCATGTTAAGAATGAACTACGAAATATCTATTCGTTTACCAAATACGGTGGCAATCACTATAGTAGTTTCAGAGATACGATCCCAAAACTGTAACTCACGTAGCAATATTTCACAACGGCATAGAAAAGTGAGTCAATCAATTATAATTTTAAATTGTCGCAAAATGCTCTCTGAGCCTACCAACTATGGTGAATGATGATACATGTTATGTAGATATTGCACTGTAACATAAAATATTTGTCTGACTGCCGTTTTAAAAATAACTCTTCAATATATTGAAAATATCATTAAGTTTGGTAGTACTATTTGGATTCCAAACTTGGAGGTAATATGTTAAGTAGTTTTAGAGACATGTCGGAAGGGCTATATTATTAAAGTCATTAAATTTTCCCAAATGTCATACGAAAGAGGCGATGAATTAACACATTAAGTAGTTGTAATAGGTGTTATGAGTATAACCAGTTTTGTTCAAAATATTGATTAAACAGCTTGATGGCTATGGTATTGTAACCTAAATAACTTATATTCCCGCCACCTTGAAAATTTATTTTAATACCCTTTTATCATTTATGTTGAAGGTGGTATAATTTAGCATTATTAGTAGGTCAGATTTTGCAGGACTCGGTTTAGCAGTTCCTGACACGACGCAGGATCTTCATATTTCAGGTCACACTGTAGGTATAGACCATTCACTGTTATTTCCAACTTTTCTCAATCACTATTAAAGTTATACTTTCAGGCTATTCCTCCACCTTATGCAAACAAAGCATCAATTAAACCAAGATAATTACACCAAAGGGACAAAGCACTCTATTCGAGTACACTCAGTTTAATATAATTTTGCATGAGAACTATATCTTACTAGGTATCACCAACAGAGCTGTTTTCTTCCCCTTCTTATTCACATTTATTGTAAATTAAATATTGTAAATCGTAGCAAAAATACAGGCGAAACTTCAATTGAGCCAAAAAAAATTTAATTTTATATTAGCAAAGTATAAAAAGCGTCCGATAAATTTAATTTTTAGGATACTTTGAAACACGTCATGCAATGAGTGATTTTGCAAAGGTTTGATAAAAAAAGTGATGAAACCGGGAATAGATTATATAAAAAATGCCAGATTAACAATGTTGTTAATTATAGTACTTTGTACCAACAATACGTACTGTCAGTATACCATGTTTTGTAGAATTAGTTGAAAAGATTAGATAAATACGGCCTCCGTATACAGAATAATTATAGTGCCATAATTAAAAAAAAGCATCTTGATATAAACAAGAAGTTTTCAATACAACTAATGAGCATACTTTCTTTCACATGAAACGAAATAACTTTGATGAACTTATTAAAAGATAAGATGGTAGGCGGGTTTTCACGTCTCGTTGAAAGCAATATCAGTAGAGATGCAATCAGAAATAAATGCAATACTAGTGAGACAATTACAAATAGACCCGTTCCTTACCTGGGATTCAAAAACAGAGCGCCTCGTACCGTACGGTGGTATGCAACCAACTACATCACGGAGGTAGGTTTCAGAACATCATCTTTGATAGTAATCAGTCTAAAGTTTGGTAGACCAGATTAGAGGGATTATGGGGACTTTGGCACATCGGAACCTGGGACCGGAGCAGCGGAGCTTTTCGTGCTCTGTCATTCCGATCGGCCGGAGACCATCTTGGATCCAAGTGACCTTGACCCTAACCTTGGCCCTAGTAAGCTTTGACCTTAAAAAAACCATCAAATCCCAAAAAATTCAAAAAAATGTCCAATAAATTTATAAATAGTTACATGAAAAAATTAAAGAAATAATTAACAATTATTAAAAAATGTATATAAGAAATTAATATATTTCCAGAGGTACCCCACACCCCTTCCGCCATTCTCATTTCACCATCTTGGTAGGTGCAGTCCGCCATACTGGTAGCCATCACAGCCACCGTCTGCCATCTTGCTTGGTTTTTTCGTTTGTCATTTGTTTATACATTACTGGAGTTTGTCTCTCACCTTCGTTCGCCCGCCATCTTGGTTTATTTAGTTTGTCATTTATTTTACTTTTCTGGTACTCTCCCCAGCACCACGCCCAGCAGATGACTGAACCCCTCCACTGCCCCTTGCCGTATATTTAAATGACCAATTCCCCCACCCCTGATTCTCATTGGCTAATTGCCCACCCCCTTCCAATATATGTAATTGCTCCTCCAATGTTTCTCATTGGCTAATTACTTGGGTGTTTTCGGAAACCTTCGTTCGACCAATTAGTACCCTTTCAATATATTTTATTGCTCCGCCAATAATTCACATTGTCTATATACTCGGGTGTTTTCGGAAGCTTTCGTTCCAACTAATCGGCGGCCTACTTTAATCGCGAGGGCTGACTATTTTTTTCCCTTTTTAAATACTCTTTTTAAGACACACCCCGAGCCCCCTCGGGAAATCAGTTATTTTACTAGCACTTAAAAATGTACGGTTGTTGTCCAAGCGGCCATAAAATCCTTTCTGCCATTTTGACATTTGAAAGGGTGCGCTTGCTTAGTGCCTTGGAAAAACGAGACTAGTTACCATATCTGCCGAAACAATTTCTCCTGGTTTTCGCACCTTACGAAATTTCGACCATTTCCAATAATTTTCCGGCCTACCTGCAGCAGGACGAAGTTATACGGGACTGCCTCCCATGCAAGGAATGATTTTAGGGCTGCACTCACCTATTCGAACCCGTCCCGTAACAGAAAACAAAAGAGGCCTGGTAGCGTTACATCCAGACATTTACAACCTACCATCTCCGATTCGCCAAAAGCCATTTTCCTTAAACTCCGGTTACACAGCTTCTAATTCCATGCCATCTTGTCTCAGCCTTTCTATTCTCTTACCAACACTTGCCTCTTCTTTTTTTACTGACAATTTTTCTCTTCTTCTTCTCCAACTATCTCTCTCAACAACGTTCCTTCCTCGCAGCTGCACACGTAGGTGGTGCGCAACAAATTAAGCGTTCAACTTTGCAAAGATGAANACTGAGTTATGGGATGAAATTATCATATCTGCATCAAGCTGAATAGTCGGGATCTGCAGCGAGCAACGCAGTTCACTATCCTGTAACAGTAAAATGTGATTCCGGTGAGACAAGGAAGCCTCAGACGTTACTTATTTGTGCACTAGCAGAGCCGTGTGTAGTGTAGAGTACTATGGACGACTAAGGCACTAGCCAAGCTTAAAGCAAACTATTATTCAGTAAGTGCTATAGATGCGGAAACCTAAGTATTATGATAGTGCTAATGCTGGGGAATGTTATGGTTACATGATTACTTCACATCTCAGATACTTAGCTGCTCCTGTTTCGGAAATTGTTTTCAGAAGGAGATAAGTTCTGTCTGCCTATAGTAAAAAAACCTTCCTGATATATATTTGACAACTGCACATATATTTCATCCATCTCTGCACAATTCAACAGCACGGTAGCCGTTTCACCAGAAGGATAGAACTTGTGATGGACAATACCTACTGCTGTTCGCTACACTGAAAGCAAAACTTGTGTTGGAAATGTTTGGGGGTTTCACCAACGTCCAGCCGCAGTCCACGTTACATGCGAATATTGCATAAGTAAGATCTACTTATAACGCGTTATTTTACGATAAAATAGGAGCTGCTGAATATGATGCTCCTTCAATTATTTAGGTACACATGTGTCAATTTTACTTTCCACATTAGCTTAAATGATGGTGAAAGGTTTTAGTGGAAAACTTTGAAGTACTAGAAATGTTCCCAGATGGATGTGCGTTAAATTGCCTTGAAACGTGGCTTCAAGCTGCTTTGGTACACCGGCCCTTGTAGTGGCCGGGTTGGGGCTGGGCTGTGGTTCCGGCAACCAACCTGTAAAGGGTGTAAGGTGAAGGGTCCAGGTGCCCTGAAAACTGGATTGTGGTGTTCCAGTCCGTGTGTGTAGGGGGGAACTAGGACCTGGCAACCTGGTTGAGCTGACATGATGACTGGAATGTCAGTTCTCGTCGGTCCATCCCCCGGCTAAAGCTCTAGCAGTTGCGACCGGCGTAAGTGTAAGAGTGAGTTGGTGCGAGGTGCTCTTTCCGAGGTGCTCTCTCGGCCTTCGTTGATTGAGTGCCCGCGCTTGTGAGCTCCGGTGGGGCCCGCTCATTGATGATTGGGTGTTCTCCTGCTGCTGTGAAGGCTGCCGGCAACAAATTAAGCGTTCAACTTTGCAAAGATGAATCGCTGGCGTCTATGACGCCTGCGCTAAGCACAAATAATTAAGAGCGTGAGTAAGAGAGAGAGCGTTTCCTTTGAGGTAACATTGGCAGCTTTTAAGTTATGTAATTCTGTATCTCGCGCCTGGAAATAAATCTAATATTAACTTTATTTATTTGTTATGTCTACGACGTGTTTGAGTGTGGGGACTCCACTTGAAACCTTAAGTAACAAGTAAGAGTGGTTATTTATAAGCAATTTTCTGTACTTACAGGAACGGCATTCCCTAGATAATTTAGAACCATTACGTGTTTGCCTGTTTAGTCTCAGTAAATATAAATACCCAGAAAAATGCTAAAGTAATCATTACCTATTTACTATATTTTGCAGTGCAAAACAATTTTCCTTTTAAAGGATTGTGACACAACTATTAATGTAACATTTCTTTACTTTCAATAACTTGCAACATTTTTAAAATTAACTGCTAACACTCGATTATAAATACTTTCACCATCATAATCCAAGCTATGACACCTGATAACCTGGGAGGCCATGAGACAACTATAATTGCTCGTATTTTTTTTTATATTTAAAATTTAGTTGGCAGCTAATCCTGAAGAACAATACTATATAATTTACATTTTCCACGGAACTGCTTTACTTCACTCACAAACAAACATTCACACACACCTATACACATGAGAATTTACGAAAATATTTATNTGACACCTGATAACCTGGGAGGCCATGAGACAACTATAATTGCTCGTATTTTTTTTTATATTTAAAATTTAGTTGGGAGCTAATCCTGAAGAACAATACTATATAATTTACATTTTCCACGGAACTGCTTTACTTCACTCACAAACAAACATTCACACACACCTATACACATGAGAATTTACGAAAATATTTCTATGCATAAATAACTGAAATCTTTTATAACCTACATAAGGTAAATGTTATGGAAATATTTAATTTACTTTATATTTNTATGCATAAATAACTGAAATCTTTTATAACCTACATAAGGTAAATGTTATGGAAATATTTAATTTACTTTATATTTTGGCACGATACTCCAAACACAGCTATAAACAAGGAATGCCGGAAAAGTACATTTAAGACATTTTTCTACTTATATAGCAGAAACAAGAAGTTACCTCTAGCATTTATAATTTTGAAATTTATTCATGACATCACATTTTCATACCCAATTTATCAACTCATGTAACTTATTCCGTAGCTACTTAACATTGAATAAAGGCACTGATGAAAAAGAAAGTTTTTTATTATTCCATTCAAAATGCTAATTGATTTTTGATGTGTGAGCCATTCCATGAATGATCGTGAATGCACTTGCAAAATTGGAAATCTGAAATATGAAAAGGCGAGAGTGATCCGCGCGACGGAATCCGTACCAATAGAGCCGAGAGAAAATCCGTTTGCGCTGATTGTGACTCCCGAAACGTGAAATGGAGAAAAATCTGCTCATCCATTGTCACAAATAGCAATACCGCTTCCCTATCTCAACCTGTCGCATCACGAGAATGGTCCTATTTCCACTCCAATGTAATAATTTACGTTTAAATTATTCTCGCTACTTCTCCGAGCCCTTTCATCCACTACCATCCCGGTTTTTTACGCTCCCTACTAAAGAGATCGCTGTCTTCAAAGAAAGAAACGCGAAATATAAGATGAAGAGAAGGCATGCGAGTGCACATGAAAGAAAGAGAAATTAAACATGAAGCTCCCCCCTTCCATTCCTTGCTTGATAGGCTTCTCCTTTTTTTTTTTTTTTTTTCCNCTCGATACGCTGGGTGGTCGGGGCTTGCCTTTTATGCCGCCTGTTCGTCAGTCCTCACCTCTTCACCCCCTCCTTTGCATACGCAACCAGCCACACTCCCCTCTTAACTTTTCACAGACAGTAGTGCGGAGGCACCAACGCAACCTGCACCCCTTAGCCCCCTCTCATGNTTCACAGACAGTAGTGCGGAGGCACCAACGCAACCTGCACCCCTTAGCCCCCTCTCATGGCGTGCATGAATATTTAAGCAGCGGGAGGTGTACGGGCGCGCTGTCACAACCTAACCCCTCCCCCAAACCTAGCTTACGAAAGGTTTCTAGCGGCTTTTGCGATGGGGTTACGTACGTACATGTGTCCACCCCCTCCATATCACCACCCAACCCTTATACTACATCGACTGTGCGAGGGTAGATGCTCCCTCGCGTCCTTGTGTGCCTCCAGCGAGGCGTGTTTTGTTTCCGCCTCAGGATGCGCGGTACGATCCACCCTCACGCGTTATGCCACTTTAGCTCTCATTATCTTCTTAAAATCAAATTTTTTCTTTATTGATAGACTTATCATGAGCTTAATCTATGTCGGTAGTACTTTCGTGACTTCTGCTGCCAATTGAAATAAATGTTAGAAATTGCTGGCATATCCGAATACATTTTCGTTTGATGTATGTTTTTACTTGGACATATCTTAAATTTGGACCTTTTCTTTAGACGTTCTTAATTCACTTGTACACAATGTACACAACTAACGCACAGGGAGTTAATTAGTTTGCCGGTGCTCTAAAGTTCGAGTCTCAGAGTCCCGTGATGTTCGTTGTGGGTAACTGGTTTCTAAACCGTGTGACCCAAAGCCTACAGCTCGTTGGTTGTGATAACGAAAAAATTTTTGTGTCTGTTGAAAATACAGCATGCATCAAAACATTTCTTGTTTGCAACGCATGAAACCATAGTGCATTAAATGGGGTGTGAAAGGGTTAATGCTACTTACTATTCCTTTGGTTTAGAAATAACAGCACAATAATTTAATACACTCATTAAGATACTGCTCGTAGACGTTGATTATCGTGTTTTGTACCACAAATCTTCCTTATTTTTTCATACTCGGCTTACGAATGTGCGTAGAGTTTTCAAAACATTGGTTTTGCTAATGTATGTATTCAGCGCTCTTAAGGGACTTCACCAGCATCGACCAGCACATAAAATCTCCCAACAACTCGTCGCGCAAAGAGCTATGCTGAGAACCGAACGCGCAGGGAGAAGCCATGGGAACTTAATATTTTATTGGTTAATTTCGACAACAATTAATTTTTAGCGCATATTCATATTTCGTGTATGTGTGTATGTATATGCATATACAGGTTGTCTCATTATTCTTGACCATCCACAATAACTTCGTACCGGGGCTCCAAGAGTAAAAGTGTTCCACACAAAAATTGTATAAATGGAATGGTAAATAATACTGCTGGGGAGTCAGTATAATGGCTTTATTTATTAGTGATACTAACATCACTTTTTTAAAAGGTACCATGTTTATATTCGTCAAACATTCAATGAAACTCGTCAAGATCTATTCAATAATGTAGCACAATGTACCAGTCTAATAAACAGATCGTTAAGAACCACAACAGACACTGGGACTCAAAGGGGTTTATGGGGCCCGTTATGTGATGCTTTGCGGCACGATTGCGCTTCACGGAACAGTACAGTATGACATTGACGCTCTGAATTTGATGTAGAGGTGATGTACAATGTGCAGGTACCCAGAGTCGCGTACCCCATTTCACAGAGCTTGTGCTTAGAGCCTTAGAGGACACAAAGGAACGCAAATTACGTCACGACTACTCAATCAGTCATGCGTGTGCAGTCGAATAGAGTACATGGCAAGGTGAGAGTTGTAACAGAAATGTACTCCAACAACGAGAAGGTAGAAAAGCTGCTCATCTATGTAGAATGTAAGTTAGCAGAAAAACGTGGTCGTTTTATGTTACAGTACAGTGCAGTACGTTCAAGTGAGTTGCACTGAAACAAACACGCATAGTTCTGTTATTACCATTATCAATAGTTTGGTTTGATCACTCGTCGTTCATTCTGCTGAAGGTAGGCGTAATGCTAGTCAGGGGGAGAAAATCTACAGAGAAGGACACCCTGACAAGATCCCACAGTCCAGACCGATGTTTTCCCGTCTCGTTGTGAAGCTTTATTAAAAGGGCAATTCGAACTCACAGCAACGCACTCGTCATATATCTCACACAGACGAAGATGCTGAGGTTGCTGTTTTCACTGCCGTAGCAGTCAATCCGCATGTCAGCACACGCCAACTTGAAGCCGAAGTAGCATTCCGAAAACGAGTGCACATCTTTAGCGTTATGCATTCCATCCCTATCATGTACACGTGCACCAAGAATTCCAGGCAAACGATTTACATAATCGTATAGAGTTCTGTAAATTGGCACAGCATCAAATTATCGCCAACCCGAACATTTTTTCGCATATTAATTTTACCGATGAATCGTTGTTCTCCAACTCAGGCCAAGAGAATGCGAGAAACATGTATTACAGGCTTCGACAGATGTACCATCAGCGTCAATGGTGATTTAACGTCTGGTGATGGATGGATGGTTGGCAATTAGGTTATAGGGTCTTATTCCGTGAATAGTAACAAAAACGTCAGGGAGTACGCCACCTTCATACAAACAATTTTTCCTGGTCTTCTGGATAAGATATCTCAAAGGAACATAATTATAATGTGGCCACAACACGATGGACGCCCGGCAAATAATGCCGTCTATGTACGTCGGGTTTCTGGACCGAAAATATCCTGGTAGGTGGATTGGTCGTGGAGGACCAGTTCAGTGGCCTACTAGGTCTCCTAGGCTTAACCCCCTGGATTTTTTTTCGTTAGGGTTACCTCAAAGGCGTTGTCGATGAAGATATTCCAACAACTCTAGGAAACATGCAGAAACGTATTGTGCGTGCTTGTTATTCACTACAGAAGAGAACATTGGAGGAATCAGTGCTGTCATTCTATCAGTGACTGAACATGTATATCGTTGCCAATGGTCACCACTGACAACATTAAATGTGAATGTTCTACCTCTTGCAGTACCCATATGGATTTTACTATCCATATGGTACTTGAGCAGTCGAAATCCCGGTGTGTGGTATTTAGTGTTTATTTTATGTAAGTGTACGTAGTGCTACTAGCTTAAATTGGTATTGAAGGGCTTCATTGAAGTTTTCACAAATAGATACATGGTGCCACTAAGATAACTCATGTTGGTACTCGTATCTCACTTATAAATATTGCTGTAAGACTGACTCCCCAGAAGTATTATTTCCACATTCCAGTTATACAAACTTTGTGTGAAACACTTTGTTATTTGGAGCCCCGGTCAGGAGGATTATTGTGGGTGGTGAAGATAAATGTCACATACTGAATATATATACGCATATTCTGTATATATATATGCACATTCTCTATATATATCCACATCCTATATACATATTTTTAATATAAATGTATATTATAAATATATAAACAGGCCGTTCACAGTAACATAAGCAATTTTTAAATCAACCCTAGAGACATGTCACTACTCCTACCTGCACATTTTTTAACAGGCACACTGTGTCCCATGCGCCCAGTTAAGTTAGTAACGATGAAGGGAAAAAGTTCCATTGCCTAACGTCGACTTAAATAGTTAGGTAAATATTTGTGATAACTTAAATTATTACTTTCACCTGCTATATGTTTTAATGCATCTAAGTATAAGAATTTTCATATATGTAAAATACTTATTTTTCTATTAATTTCATAGTTTCGCTTGACCGACACATCAATATAGTGATGAGACAGATTTCAGTGTAAATTTTACGCATAGCGGAAGAATACAAAACGTGTGTACAAGTAGATCATAAGCAGGGCATTTACAAATACCCAGTTTACCCCCCAAACAGCCCATATGTATGTGTGTATATATATATACACATACATGTACGTATAAATAAAAAAAATATATATATATATATACACAGAGAGAGAAAAATATCAGTCTTGAACTGCAGTGTTTGAATAACTTGAAATATTTAAATACATTTTCTTAAGAACTAATAAATTATAAAATTGTCTTTAAATCCACTGACATGCATTTATTTTCTAATGAAATGCACTGAGTATGACGGCAGTGATTTGCACAATTGTAGGTCTAAATTGTGAAAAAAAATTACGTAGGTTTATATGTGTGGCTCCCCCTGAAACTTTTGAAACCTTCCACCTCTTATCTCCAAAATCGTTACACTCATAAGACTTAATAACAACACTCAACTCTTCGAAAAAGCCAATCATTTAATTTCCAAAATGGTGGTAATTTTTAATTAATATGTGCTATGTCATTTAAGGAACCATTTAGCTGATTTTGACTGCAATTGGCATTTTGACAGAAAATTGAGTCAGCATAAAACTTTCTAAATGTCGCATTTTCATTGGTCAAAAATTGGAGAAGACAGAGCCTCCCGCAGTTGTTTCGTATCTAGCGAATCAGTCATTTACCTGCATATTTGGCATACAAAGAGCGATATGGTAAAACCACGAAAACATATGGCACATATTTTTAAAACAGCGACAGTATGAATATTTTTATTAAGAATGATCAATATTCATAATTATTCGACAAATTTAAAACGAGTTCAGCATGCCGGGTATACACATTGCTAACATTCAATTTGTAATTAACAGCATTTTTGCAAACTATTTTGTAATAGTGCCACCTGAAAAAGTATATTTTACGCAAAAAATCCTTTTATAAATTTCCGTATGATTTTAAACACAAGTTGTATTATAGTCAGCCACCCTAAACATGCAATATTTTAATATGCAAGGCACTTATTTTTAAATAACAAGCCACATAAATAATACTAGAATAAAATTAATATTCTAAGGAAATATTTGTTTAATTTAATTATAAATTTGGTATGATAGATGTAGTTACTGCATGTATTTTAGTCTCCCATTCTGTACGACAGCGTAGCACCAAAATTAAAGATTAGAATTTCATCTCAAGACCAGCAACTATATTTGTTCTGATATTTTTTTCAAAATAGTGCAAAACATAGAAATAATTTATACTAGTAATGAACATATATTGAACAATGAGACTTGCATGTTTAAATTAAATAACCTTTTTTGTAGTCGTTTGTCTGCCATTCTGTAAGACGGAACTAACTAGAATATAAAGATTTAAATGTTATTTTCAAAAACATCCAAAAAAATAAAAAAATTAAAATGTTAGGAGCGCCATGCAGACAGCAAAGATAAAATAATTTAATATGAATATGCTACGAAATATTTATATGATAGCTTCGTTACAATTTGTGTTCCATATTTTATTAATCGACCAAATAATTTTTCTTAACCCAAATTAATATGATGGCAGTCGTCTTGTGAGCAAAAAATACACGTACTCGTAATTTCTTTAGTGAGATTGTTGAACCATTGTACTGGCAAATTAAACTTGTTTGATTGCAATACATCAACCGGTCAGCACCACCTTTTGCATGTAAGCAGTGCTAAGTAATGTCATCTAAATTCTTTATAAATTAACGTCTTGTTTTAAATGTGGCTGTGTTATTTTTGTAGTGGTGTATGCCACTCTCTGGTTACACTTAACTGATATATCTCAGTTTCGTTGTGCTCAACAACTTCTGTTCGTACTAAATCCGTTCGCCATTTTGCGTGGCACTGCTTCTATACCAAATTACATAGCCTTATAACCTGTTTGTGGAAGAATCCGACCGATAAAAAATATGGAGTAAAAGTATTTTGCATTATTTTTTCATTTTCAACGCACATGATCCAACTAGTCACTGAGTGCCTTATCCTTATTAGTTGCATACTGTGTACAGGTAACTAGGATTATTAGTGCCATATATAGTTAACTTCTCTTTTGACGCAAAGCAGTTCACTCATCCGATGGAATAGGATGGAAGAATGGATTTGAAACAATGAAAACTTTATTTGTGTTTTTTTTTTACAAGCAAAATATTATTTTCAAATGTAGGGAGACGCTACTGATATTTTGTTTGTGTGGCAGCAAAAAAATGTTTCATTCTTAACTTATTTATCACAGGTTTAATTATTTATTTTATGTATCCAAAACCTAATATAATTTTAGCATTATTTTTCTTTGCCATATAAAATGAACAATTAAACAGGAAAACAATGGACGACTGAGTTTATAAAATATCCTACATGGTTTATGAATTAGCACCCCTCGAGTGAGCGAGTGATGGTATTTGGGCGGCTCTTTACATCGACGTCTTGAGAGCCGGTGAGGATGAAACGAGATAAGAATGGAACAGCGGTGGAATGAAAAACCGAGGGAAACGGGAGATCCCCGAGAAAACCAACCGACCAGTGGCATCGTCCGGCAGGATTCCCATATGCGAAAATCTGAGAGCGACCTCGCCACGAATCGAACCCGGTTCACCTAGGCAGAAGCAGTAGTCTAACCAATATACCACTGCGCCCCGATTTCCTCGGAGGCTGGCATGTTAGACTATAGAACTTACCTGTGTTATTATTTTTATTGGTA
Source organism: Clitarchus hookeri (assembly GCA_002778355.1). NCBI lineage: Eukaryota > Metazoa > Arthropoda > Insecta > Phasmatodea > Phasmatidae > Clitarchus > Clitarchus hookeri. The sequence goes on from NQII01004667.1 coordinate 155,705, forward strand.
AAACGATGTATAAAAAGCATTACCAGAATAAATGGCATGTTTGTAGCAATCACATGACTCCGCAATACCTACCAAAATTTTTTATAAACTAATGCAATGCATAGCTGATTTATTCCTGTTCTGGGTGCGAATCGTGTGTACTCGGTGGTCGTTTACGATAAAATGCTTTGTTCGGAAACGAGGAGCCCAACGGTTATATATTTGAGAGGAATCCGTTGCGGAAACTAGTGTAGAGTTGGCACCGAAGCTGTTCGTAGTCATGGTGTGAATAAGTATAGTGAACACATTTCTGAGCACTGATCTGCTTGAGCGTATGACTTCAGCGTAGAGTCGCTGCGACAAAAAGCATCGCATACTGTGTTGACTTCTCACGTTCTCATTTCAAGTTTCGATGGTTCCACCAACGCTTCTTATACAAATAGCACATATCAAAATACACTGCTTGAGCAGTCATAAGAATGTTTGAACAACTAACGAAATGTTTAATGAAAGAAAGTGAACGACGGTATCTTGATTTATGTAAAGACGGTTTGTAAAATTAATTGAACAATAAAGGTATATTCGCAACTTGTGTATTTACAACCTGTCCCAGTTTTATAATTTATATTAGCGTGACACCGATATTCACATAATTTTATTGTACAGCGAAAAAATCATAATTATTTTTTCCTTGTAGGTAAACGAGATTATTTTTTCCCCATAATTCATTAATGGTCTAAAATGTAAAGCAATGATTTAATGATTTCGAACTGATTCTTGACCATGCATACTAGCGTGATTTGTGATCGATCTGCCGTGACTCTCTACAACTACAGTGCGACGTTCACTTCAGCATGGTTGCAAAGTTCGTGTGTGGCGGTCTCCACGACTCCTCCACGATGTCAAGAGGGAAAGGTTGTACGATCACGCAAAGAGGATGGTAGTATGATCGGCATGAAAGGAGACATGACAACATATCTCTAGTCTCCTTTCACCTTGTCAGCCAAAGAAAGGGACACAGATAGAAAGAGATTGTTGTGGATACAAGGGACACTTGTGAATTTGTGATGTGTCAACGGTAGCGAGATGGCGCAAGCAGAATCCCTTCGTATATTCGTTGCTGCGTCGGAGCGACGTGAGAAATCATTACATTTTGTCACGAATATGGTGATACTAGGAAATTCGATAGTGTTAAATAAAAACTACGATGTGCTCTCTTTAAATCTGAAGGCACGCTTTCCGGGAATAATTTCGTTCACAATTCTGTGTATTATATACATTGAAGAGCCAAAAAAAAATTGTATAGGCGTGCGTATGCAAATAACAGAGATATGGAACCAATTAGAGTTACGCGATGTGGTCGGCGTCGCCTATATAAGACAAGAAGCGTCTGGCAAAGTTGCTAAATCGGCTGCTGCTGCTGCAATGGCAGGTTATTAAGATTTAAGTGAGTTTGAACGTGGTGTTATAGTCGGCGCACGAGAGATGGGACGTAGCATCTCCGAGGTAGCGATAAATTTTGAATTTTCGCGTACGACCATTTTACGAATGTACCGTGAATATCGGGAATCAGGTAAAACATCAAATCTGCGACATCGCTGAGGCCGGAAATAGATCGTGAACGAACGGGGCAAACGACGACTGACGATAATCATTAAACGTGACAGACCCTTTCTCAAATTGGTGCAGATTTCAATGCCTCCTGCATACCTTCAGACATTAGTCGAGTAGATGCCACGTCGTCTTGCGGCACTTCTGCGTACTCGCGGGGGCCCTACACGATATTAGACATCTGTACCAGTGTTTTTTTCTTTTCAGTGTATATACGGAGGTAAATAATTCTGTATACATTAGGCTACCAACAGACAAAGAAAATTTACAATTTTTAGACGCTTTGATAACTAATATATTTTAATTTTATTTAATTACTTTAACTTCCAGAATGTATAACATCAACAAAATAAAGTTTCACGTATAAGTAATTTGTCGACAATTTTTTCCACTTATTTGCAAACTAACATCTATCAAGTTCATGTAAGTTAAACACTTTTCCAAAAAAGGGGAGTTTTTCACTAATTTTTTTAATTAGTTCCTGCTTTGAAAAGAGTGTTGGATATCCGTTAAAATAATAAACAAATGGCACACTGGTTTTCTTTAATTTACTACACACACTGGATATTTCAGCAATGCAAATTACTTTTATTGAAAATTTGATGGTATCAGTCTTGTAGCATTAAATGCTACAATGTAAACACTGTTGCGTTAAAAAAATTATTTGATGAAAACATTACAAATTACGATTAGCATATAAAAAAAGAGTTGGAAATATTTGAAATTTTACTGAGATATAACCATTTGGTTAAAATTTCTGGTGAATTTTTTAACATCTCTACATTAGAGAAGTTGTCAGTTAGGGTATTGATGCTCATAATCTCACAGTAAGGGCCACTAACATATCAAGTTCGGTTATATTTGCTTTGATGTTTTTAAATTAGAATGAGGTAGCAATTTACAAAATAAGGAAACTTTTTATTAGGGTAACTTATGTCAAATACTCTGAAATAGTAGTGTTATAGTAAAAATTACTTGGCAATAGCAATGAAAGTTTAAATACTTTATATTTAAGGTAGCACATATAAGAAAAAGGCAACAGAAAAGCTAGGAATATATTCATTTATTTATTTCTCTCTGAGATGTTGCCCGCATACAGTGTTTTNTAAAAATTACTTGGCAATAGCAATGAAAGTTTAAATACTTTATATTTAAGGTAGCACATATAAGAAAAAGGCAACAGAAAAGCTAGGAATATATTTATTTATTTATTTCTCTCTGAGATGTTGCCCGCATACAGTGTTTTGAAAAAAAAAGTAATATCTCGGCAGCCATGTCATAGTAGCACGAAGATTTATGTATGGTAGTCATGCAGAATATCGGTGAACAATATAAAAATTACGTGAAATTATAATTTTTTGCCATATTTGACGCTGATCGGTTGAGTAATCACAGATATATNATTTATTTCTCTCTGAGATGTTGCCCGCATACAGTGTTTTGAAAAAAAAAAGTAATATCTCGGCAGCCATGTCATAGTAGCACGAAGATTTATGTATGGTAGTCATGCAGAATATAGGTGAACAATATAAAAATTACGTGAAATTTAATTTTTTGCCATATTTGACGCTGATCGGTTGAGTAATCACAGATATTTGATGTAAAAATTTATATTATTTTATGTGGCAATATGTTACAAAATGATGCAAAAATATAGTTGTTTATAAACTAGNTGATGTAAAAATTTATATTATTTTATGTGGCAATATGTTACAAAATGATGCAAAAATATAGTTGTTTATAAACTAGTGATGGGTCGACTATGAGTTTGGCCTACTAGCCGACTAGCCGACTGGTCGGTTGGAAAAAGGCCGACTAGTCGGCCAAGCCGATCATTGCTTTTGGCGATGTTCAAGCAAAATCGATAATGTTCGTCGCGTTTCGCATCTCTCGCACGCGCCGCGCGCGCGGACATGAACAAACAGGTTTTGTTTACTTTGTATATTGTTATAGTATCGTTCACGTACGGTCCTGTGTGACTGAGTGTTTTCTTTTTGGAAAATAAAACAAAAGTCAGTGAATTGCATAGCTAAGACAGTTTGTATTATAGTGAAATTACCTACTTAATTCAAATTGTGACATGTTGAAGAAGAAATCGCGTGTGTGGACTTTCTTTGACGAATTGGAGGTTGATTCTCGTAAAGTGAAGTGTAATCAATGTTAAACAGTTATTTCTCGTGGTGGGCAGGGGAAAACGACAAACACTACTAGTATGACTAACCATATTAAATACAAACATCCACAACTGATGCTTCAGTTAGGTTCTGTGATTAAATGTGGTTCATCAAATGATACAACCCCGAGTACGTCGCAGTCGCAGATAGAACAATTACCTCCAGCGCTGCCTATTCCGTCAAGTCCAGTGTCGTCAGAAGTCAGTTTATCTCAAAAATACCAGCGAAGTATTGAAGAAAGTTTCGTTGTACAGTGGTCACATGAAAATTCTAGATCAAGGAACATTAGTATTGCTATTGGTGAGATGATTGCTTTGGACAACCAGCCGTTGTCTATTGTTGAAAATACTGGCTTCAGAAACTTGATGAGAACAGTGAAACCAAAATATAACATACCAAGCAGAAAGTATTTTACAGACAACATGATGCCACATCTCTACGAAGAAACTAAATCTCAAATTCAAAAAGGACTGCTAAGTGCCGCCGCAATATCAGTTACTACAAATTTGTGGACAAATATAAATAACATGAAAAGTTTTTTGAGTTTTACAGCACACTGGTTTACCGACGATTTCAAATTTCACCACGCAGTATTACAAATAAAACCTTTCCCATAATCACATACAGCCATTTATATAAAAAACTATTAAGAAGAATCTCCAACATTGTGAAATATAAACATGACCAAAATTCATGCCATCGTCCGAGATAACGGAAGAAATGTGGCGAAAGCTATTGATGACTCAGTTTTTGATGGAGTTCTTTGTTTTATACACACGTTGCAACTGGTGGTAAAAACTGCATTGAAACATGATACTATGGCACAAATACATGAAACATCTAGACGAATAGTTACACATTTCCACCATTCTAGTCCAGCTCAGTAAAAACTTCGTGATTTGCGGAAAGAACTTAACTTACCAGACCACCAGCTTGTGCAAGACGTATCTACTAGATGGAATTCATCGTACTAAAAGATGACTCGTCTTTCAGAACAAAAACGGGCTGTATCTTTATATCTGACTGAAAAATCTGTAAATTTCGAAAATTATACTACTGAAGAGTGAAAAATGCTCGGAAAAAGCCTTCAACTGCTGAAGCCATTCGAAGAAATTACCAAGATCATAAGTTCAAATTGCTCATTGCTTTCTGAAGTTATAATTCTTATGAAAACCTTGTAGAAATATTGAGAAAATTACTACGATGAAAACAATGAAATCATGGAAATAAAACGGCTGTTAGAAAATGATTTGAAGAGCAGATTTAACTTGGAGTATAACAAACTCTTTACCATGGCAACTTTGTTGGATCCACGATATAAGCAGCAGTTTTTCGATGCTGAGGAACTTATAACCGTTAGGTCACAATTTTTATTGGAAACTCTGAAAAATTATCTGAGTGATGATGAGAACCACTTCGTATCACCACCAATGAAGACAGCACGGAAACCAGCAACACATCGTAATTTCTGGCAATGCTACCATGAACTAGTCTCATGAAAAATTGAAACTGTTCAAGAAGACAAGTCAAGTACAGTTCACGAACTGCACTCGTACTTTGCGTTTCCGGTAATAAATCGCAACAATGATCCATTTGAGTGGTGGAACCGTAATTGTTCTAGATATCCCGAAATGTCGCGCCTCACTAAAGTGTACCTTTGTTGCCCAGCTTGTTCTGTTTACAGTGAACGACTCTTCTCCGAAGCTGGTAATGTATACGAAACCAAAAGAAATCGATTACTGCCAGAAAGGGCAGAGACTTTAGTCTTTTTACACTACAATTTACCTCTAATTAAAAAATATACTAACACTTACTAGAAAAGCATGTGTACCTAAATGTCACTTTTGTTATATGATACACATAGTGATTATGTAACGTATTCATTTTTCTTAAGTTTGAAATGGTGTCATTTAATATTATTCAGAGTTGTACCTGCTTTCTTTAGGATTTAATTTTGGTTAAAATTGTAGTCTTGTAGGTTCAAGGTTGAGTTTAATTGTTTGTTAATTACAAAAGAGAAGTTCCTGCCTCTAGTTTATATTTATTTTAATAATGAATACGTATTGATTGAAATTGTTATTCTAAAATAAATAATAAACAGGAGATAACATAATTATGTTATTTATTCATAGTTGTAGAAACTTGCGTTCACCATTTTTTTTTTTTTTAAACTTAGTTATATAAGTACGAACAACTAACTATATGTTTTATTCCTTCCTTTGTTTCTATGCCNTATGTTATTTATTCATAGTTGTAGAAACTTGCGTTCACCATTTTTTTTTTTTTAAACTTAGTTATATAAGTACGAACAACTAACTATATGTTTTATTCCTTCCTTTGTTTCTATGCCTAGAATATATTGCTAATTGTAAAACAGATACTAAAATAAAAATAATTAATAATGAAATAATTTCATTTTAATAACCCTATTTTAAAAATAGTATTATGAATAAAGTAATGGCCCGACTAGTCGGTGCTTTCGACCGACTAGTTGCCGACTAGTCGCCGACTATAAATATAGCCGGATAGTCGGCTTTTCCGACTAGTCGGCCACTAGTCAGTACATGACTAATATAAACGTATTTAATACCAGCGATAGGTACCTATAGCTTACCAAATTTGTTTGTAATGTGTCTGATTGTTCCAGATGTCCGTACATGCGGAATACAAATCTAAAATATTTAATTCGTCGCCATTTTGAAAATAATGTATTAATACTCTAAAGTTTCGTTTTCCAGAGAAACAGTTGTATGCCAAATCAAGAGGGAATATATTTAGTGCCTACCAAGATATAAGTTTAGAGATTTATCAGGTGGTGATATCTTAAACAGTGGAAAACTAGAGGATATAAAATACATCGTAGATTTTTGCGGCCATCGTTATCATATACTGTGTCTGAACCACGTCCAGGATTTCTGGCCCGACGTTATGGTATTCGTTAATGCTGTCAACTTCAAGGGAAAACTTTTGACCAGCAAGATGATGACCCAGTTAGTTCGAGCTCGTTCCCCTGAAGTCGAATACTCCAGAAACGTCGGATAATAAATCACCGTCGCTGTTCAAACTCAGAAGCCCATTAATAATAATTTTGAGTTTTTCTATAAATTAAAGGTAACGTTTTTAACTATTAAAATTACAACTTCATGCAAATTGGTTTTGTGGTTGATAAGCTACATTATGAAATACCAACAAAAACATTAAATTTCTACAACGATCATATTAAAAATAATCATAAGGAATGGTGGGAAACTATAACAGTGCTTAGAAAAATGTTTTATTGAATAAATTGAATTTATTTTGGCGTAATCAATTTCAATGTGTACACAAGGACAATAAAATTATGTTGTTGCAGAAATGAAAATATTTTGGTTTTTTTTTGCTCGCCACATTTTTGTCAAATTTGGTTGGTTCAACTAAAGATTGGTATGCATTGAATTTCATAACATTTTCTGTTATTATAAAAAAATTAAAGAAGCACAGTCCACACGAATCGCAACGTTTGTATAGGAACGCTCCGCCTTACCGGCTTTCTTAAAATATTACTTTATTGGCGTACATACTCAACGTCATATAATGTTTGTTAACTTTGTCCCGTAGAGAGTGACCATACAGGTGAGCTCAAAGATAAACTCCTGGAACTTAAACCCGGTACTTCTCTTACCGCAAGCCGATTATAGCCAACTACAGAATGGAGGTTGACGCATCTGCTAAATGGATCACTAGCGAAGAGAGAATGCTATAGATTTAATATTTTTCCAATATATTACGTGTACATGGATAAATATTTTCACGTATTAAAGTTTTACTTTTGTTTTCTTATTGATACACAGAAACCGGATTAATATATTAATATTCACAAAATTAAGAAATTAATTTGAGAGCTGTAAATATAAAGAAAGATAACCAAAAGTATCTATTTCAATACAAATAAATAAACGCAATCACTGCACCAAGCTGAATTTTTTGCCGCGACTAATTCTGCCACACACGAGATATGATTACCAGCTATCCAAATGTTTATTAAATCCAAAAAAAAATGTTTATTTCATTTCACCTTGATACTTATAACGTTAATGGTAACTAAACCTATAAGTTGAACGTAGAGTAATTGTAAAATAATTTTTTTTACAAAATACCTTGATATGTTGTTCGAACAACCTAAAATGTGTTCAGCTTAGAGAATTATTCTCAAATTATCGGTTTAATTCAAGTACATGAATGCAGATGTTTGGAGCAAGAGTGTTTANCAGCTTAGAGAATTATTCTCAAATTATCGGTTTAATTCAAGTACATGAATGCAGATGTTTGGAGCAAGAGTGTTTAAGTTGAATAAACAAAATACAATTCACTGTAAAGAAATAATTTTGAAGCTAATTTATTTTGTATCGCCAAATATACGATTCTGTCAATGCGTCTTTGTGATATTGCTAAGAGTACCGAGTTTGGTGGGATTTAGTCAATGATTTCAAAGGGTTTTTTTTTTGTGGAGGGGTAAGGATAATAGGACACACCTGGCCAATAAAATTGCAACACCATGAAGGACTTGAGCTATCACAACCATATTTATTTGGCAGAATGTCTATCGTANCTGGCCAATAAAATTGCAACACCATGAAGGACTTGAGCTATCACAACCATATTTATTTGGCAGAATGTCTATCGTATATAGATTATATGATTACTCCTACAGTTCGGTATGACGTACAGAATATGTGAAAATCAGTGCTACATGGCCCAACCACGGCGGAGATAACCGCTGCTAAGAGACGTGGCATTTTGATAGGAAGAGACTTGCGAAGTCCGTCTGGGGTTATCCCCACCCATGCTGCTTCGATGAGTTCCCAAAGTTCATTATTTGTGGCTGCGGGTGTTCTGTGTTTGGCTAGTCGTCGGCCGAACATGGACCGCATGTTTTCAGTAGCGAAATATCCGGTGAAAGCGCAGGCCAAGGAAGCAGTGTGGCATGGTAGTGAACCAGGAACCGTCGGACGAAGTGTGCCACATACGGTCACACATTGTCCTGTTGGCACAAGGCTCAAGGCTGGTCCTGAAGGTAGGAGACAACAACATGCTGTAACACATCTGCGATGTAATGGTTGGTTGTCAGCGTACCAGTGATGCAGACTTTGGCGCTAGCTGTACATGAATCTGACAGCACTCCATACCATAACTCCATGTGCTAGGCCATTATGGTGCAGGACTCGGCCAGGCGTGCGCCGTGGTGCCGCTAGACGTTGATGCGACCATCGTGATACTGCGAGCAAAAGCGGGATTCGTTGGAAAAGACGGTGTCCTGACGTCCCACGCACTGACGTATCATTTCTTGATCACAGAAGTTATAAAACTTGTGCAATTGAACCCATTTTTACTAGCATTTTGTTGGCCAATAACCTCAATTTTCTTAGAATTAAATTTTTTATATATTTTACGCATTTCCATGGAGGTTTGATTATCTGACGTCTTCACCTTAGTATCAGCTCCTTCGTTCACCCGGCGGAGAATATTAAGCTGTCTTCTTCATAGAAAATAACTGTTTGCTTGCATATTTCCCATACCATTGCAACTTTACTCCATAATTTGTGACATAATTTTGATGGATATTTTTGAACTTTTCTTATGAATTACTTAAAGTCATACGTATAGCTAGGTGTGACGCCGGGAACACATGCAATAATGTTATTTCCCCCTTATTCTTTTTCGCTTCTCTTCAGGTGGTTCGTATATGTTACCACTAAATTTATGTTAATTTTTGCCCTCCATAGATAATCACAATGCCGTTTTGCTAGGATTTTCAAAACCTATATAGTTTCTGTGTTTTAACTGCAAGCTCCAAGCTGAATATTGAATTATATGTAATCCGTTCTGAGATTTTTGTACATTTTCCTCAGTTTCTGTAGACCAGGATGTCACATTCTAAACGTCCTGAGCAGATATATTTAAGCATATATGGTGTCATAGCATCTGCAATGGTACATCAGTAGGGGTAATACTTCCCTTACACTGGTTTCTAAAGATAAAGACAAAATACTGTCACATAAACACAAATGTCTCTGCTAGAGGATGATATGCTGAACGGTAGGCATCAGAAGATTCACTTTTGATGTTACTACAGGCTGGCAAGTGAATTCAGCGGAGTCTGGTTCACGCAGAAGCCACTTACCATGATTTTGTTTTCAAAACACCACTTCTTCAGTCAAACAGTGAAACTTGGTTTGTAGAAAACGAAACATTCGCCTAAGTAACACAATCTTTTATTCGCCAATAATGTTCAAAGGAAACTGGCTCATGTGCACAAATCGAGTGGCATACACCATCAATCTATTTTGTATAGGGGCAGAGTATCTTTCCGTTCCAATAACTGTAAGTAACTATGATTCGACCAGTTATAGTTTCAACATAATTGTTTGATGAATTTAACATAACCATCGTGCTTGACTGATGAACTGCAACGAACTGAATGCTAGTATGTTAACAAAGCTTTCTTTCGTTCACAGTGAAGTATAACGTCATGTTTACTAACATATCAGCGAGTTCGAGAAATACAGCCATGATCCGGCCAACGACATCACATGTTACCAGGCTTTAACACTTGCTCCTACTACCAATTCCTCCTTCCACAATTACACTGCTTCTGCCTGAATCACTGTTGACAAAGTCACAAATGACGTTGCTTCTAATGTCACTGCATCTAGAACCGTTGCTGCTACAACTGGACCCATCCGTTATGGAATAGTTGCTGATGTTGCATTCAAATGTGTTAGTGTATTCGCTGTAGCTGGTTACTGCTGACAGCTAGTTGTTGGTTGCTTCCTGGTTACTGATGGCCGACTGGTGACTGTTATTGTCTGCTGTTGGTCACTGGTTACTGGTGGCTGACAGCATTATTGAAGTCGTCTGGTCCCAATGTCAGTACTGATGCGTAGCCATAATATGATAGCTAATATTGTGCTAACAAATAGTATGCAAACATAACGCCTCTATCACATAAATCTGTATTCATGACCAATACAGATACGATTCAGGGCTCAAAATTACTTTGAGGGTCTTCATTTTCACATTGTCAATTCTTAAGTCGTCTGCTTAAACTGCAATTTTTCTTATGGGACTGAAATATGACGACGATATATCACGGCTTCATTGCTGCAGATCTATTATTAACAATACTGTTTAAATGTTGAGACATTATATGCTCCGGTATGTTTTCAAAGTGTATGAGCGGAATGCAACATCGATATTTCTATCTTGCTCAACAAATTTCAAAAGCTTCATGTTTTCGGATTTATTAACTTCCATGTGGGTTAGCAAATTCTCGATCGTTGGTATTGACGTCATAGCCTCTGGAGTTTAGCACTATATTTGATCCCATTCGTTTGCATGTTCGCCAAAACGATAACCAACTCCTACTTCGAATAAATTATGATCTGCTTGTAGTANTGATCCCATTCGTTTGCATGTTCGCCAAAACGATAACCAACTCCTACTTCGAATAAATTATGATCTGCTTGTAGTCTTCTGTGAATCCCAACAGCATAGAAAGCAGGACCTATTTCAAAACTTCCACCTTCATATATCGGTATGTTTTAGTCTATTCAGTACACTATCCTGCTATTTCCTACGGCGGTAGTTGGTTGTGTGTTAGAAAAAGGTAGTTTTATATGATAGCTGTTATCCCAACATTTCTTGATTGATCAACTTCAAGTCCATTCAATTTGCAAAATATTTNTAGTTTTATATGATAGCTGTTATCCCAACATTTCTTGATTGATCAACTTCAAGTCCATTCAATTTGCAAAATATTTTATTGGCCATACATAGAATGCCATTTTGAATTGCCTTGATAGTTTCTTGAGTCACAAAACCCTCGACATTTGTAATCGTGACTCTGAACCTTAGATAGGAATTACACAGCACAATATAATTGTCTCCATTTTGCACTAGGAACTGAACTTCTGATCTAAATCTGATCCTGGGATATACAGAGATTATGCATTGAACTCCATTTTCGTAATTGCATATTTATGAAATATGTTGTTTTCATCATTTGGTATTTTTGTATCTATTTTTCGAAACCTTGAATCTCAGACTTTTGTAATAGTATACGTTTATTCGTATTAACATACTGGAAGTTGTGATGTACTGACCTTGAATTTAGTGAGAGTAACTGTATTATTATTTTCTTCAAAATATCGACAACTTCCCTCTAAGTGCAGTCGCAGCATTACTTCTTTTTGTTTAAAAATTAATCAGTTGTCCATTTAAGTGTATAATACACACAAAAATTTCCTGCACACTCTTCACTATGACATGCAAGTATATTAGTCTTCGGTGGCCCTACAATTTTTTTACCTGGAAAGATGACCATGCTAACCTGACACAGCATGTGGCCAGGCTTGTCATTTATATAGAACACCACTTATCAAATTCCTGTCAAGTCTTAAAACATTAACAAATAAAATATTAACCTGCACTGTAGAATCATGTAATCTTCCTCCATCATATATGTATGCTAAAAAGAAACGTTGATGCTAGTGTATCTTGTTTAGTAAATCAATACNTGTAATCTTCCTCCATCATATATGTATGCTAAAAAGAAACGTTGATGCTAGTGTATCTTGTTTAGTAAATCAATACTAGTGCTATACACACATCGTCTCGCTTTTCGGCATGTTTAGATTTCCTCATAACATAATGTTGTCTTATTGTACTGCTTACATGTATGTATACTGCGATATTCTCAATCTCATATGTACCCATACAAACAGTTATATCTCTTCCAAATGCACTGTATGGAACTGCACTGCTCTCAGTTNCTCAATCTCATATGTACCCATACAAACAGTTATATCTCTTCCAAATGCACTGTATGGAACTGCACTGCTCTCAGTTCCGAGCTCTCGTCCATGAGGATCAATGTTATAGATATGTGTAACTGCTGATGCATTCATGTGTCTTTTATTTCATTTGGACATAAACTGAAGACACAAGTAACCACAATTCATCTGACTGAGCAACTAACTGTTGTAATTATATGCAGGGATAATACTGCTTAAGTTATTGCCCATTTACTTTGCAGGGCGTAGGTTAGAGGAATTATAATAATTGTCTTCACTATCTCCATTGTTTTGTTAAAAGACTCAATGAGTGCCTGGTCCTTGGCTATCATCTAGATTTATGGTTCTCAATTCATTATTTCTGGGTTTTCGGGTAGTCTATTTTGTATGTACACTACACGGAAACACAGCATTCTCTTTTTTATCGAGCGTACTTTGTCAAGTCCATTATTGTTAATTATTGGTGGGGTAATTATTTAATGATTGTTTTCTTCTTTGCTTCGTTTCCTTCCCATTCTTTTTTACTCTCTTTTACTTCCAGTCACCTCCTACTGAATACGGATGCAAGTTCGGCTCTGAAGACCTCGATATTAAGAGTTGGCCAAATCTCCTGACTCGCTAACGGATGCGAGTATAGAAAATTGATGTTTTTTTTTNGACCTCGATATTAAGAGTTGGCCAAATCTCCTGACTCGCTAACGGATGCGAGTATAGAAAATTGATGTTTTTTTTTGCACCTAGGTCTATAACTTCTATTTGTTTGCTGTGCCGCATGGGATCTGCTATCTATTGTCGTTCCTTGTTCTAAGCAGGTTTTACTGTTATGACGGAACCACTGGATTTTACAATAAGTCCTCCGTGGACATCGAGTGCAGGAAACACAAATGACGCCTTGCCCGTACTCACATTTATTTATTACTTAATTTTTTTTTTTGCATTTCTTCTTCCGATTGATTTTCTTGGTTTTTCTCTGCGGCATTCGCAAAGTCATAATTATTTTNACCTCGATATTAAGAGTTGGCCAAATCTCCTGACTCGCTAACGGATGCGAGTATAGAAAATTGATGTTTTTTTTTTGCACCTAGGTCTATAACTTCTATTTGTTTGCTGTGCCGCATGGGATCTGCTATCTATTGTCGTTCCTTGTTCTAAGCAGGTTTTACTGTTATGATGGAACCACTGGATTTTACAATAAGTCCTCCGTGGACATCGAGTGCAGGAAACACAAATGACGCCTTGCCCGTACTCACATTTATTTATTACTTAATNACGCCTTGCCCGTACTCACATTTATTTATTACTTAATTTTTTTTTTGCATTTCTTCTTCCGATTGATTTTCTTGGTTTTTCTCTGTGGCATTCGCAAAGTCATAATTATTTTGAATTCGGTTTCCATCTCTTGGAAACTCTCCAAGCAGCCAAACGTTCGCCAAACTTCGACTGAGTTGATTTTGAAATCTTTTTTGCTTTGTCGTAATGGATATCATCTGCTATGTGTGTTTCTTCAAATAAGTTACTGGCTCTGCATATGATAACATGCTCCTTGCATGCATTATTACGAGTGTTTATGCGCGTCACCTCTTCTTAGCATTATAGCCATTTTCGTACTTGGAGTTTGAACCATTGTAATTGTGGCCTGGTATGAAATGCTTTGATGTCAGAATCATTAAAAGTGTATTCACGAAGCCATATCTGCGTTTACATCTAAAAGGCATCACAGTAAACTAAACATATCATCTATTTAAGTATTTTGTTTGATAAGTTTCTTGCTTAGTCATTGTCCTCCCGTGTCAGAATGAAGACGATACTGGACGACGTCTCTTACCTCAATTAGACATTACACTATTTTTTCGTGTTTAGTACTGTTTTTCCATGACAGACATCTGCACCTCAATGGGGAATGCCCAAAAATCTCAATCTAGCCATAACACTATACTGAACTAAAATATGACGCTACGCCACTGTGGAAGACAGGGTGACTTATAGCGTCGTAGTTAGGTCCTCCCGGCATAGACTATATGATGCCTGAAGGTTAAGGGGTTTGCAATAATATAGTTGGTTGCTGTTTCATTTTGAAGGACGAATATATTGTCTGGAGTTTAAACAATAACTACATACATCAACACTTCCGAGGTGTGGTACTCTAATAATTTTGGCTTCTCTGGCTGCTGTTGGCGCTGGTAGGCTGCCAGCTGGGGATGAGCTCCGGTGAGTTGGGCGGCCTTTGGAAAAAGTCCCGCGTCTGTAGTCGTCTCCCCGGGATTGCGGTTCGGACTCGTGCTCACATCTTCTCGCGATTCCTTCACGCAACTCTTCCCTCGGCGCAGTGATAATGAATTCCCTCCCTCTTCTCTCATCAAGGGGTTTATATGCACGCCAGCCTCCCCCCTTAAGTGTCGGCACATGTATATTTTATTAGAGGTGGAGNTCTCATCAAGGGGTTTATATGCACGCCAGCCTCCCCCCTTAAGTGTCGGCACATGTATCTTTTATTAGAGGTGGAGGTGAGGTGGTGGAAAGCAGAACAATGCCTTTCAAAACACGTGCCCTGGTTCCTGAAGGTTGGGGGGCGGGGAAGGTAGCACTTTGCTCCTAGCTTGCTCTGTCAGCTATTTCTTCATGGTGCATTTCCACATTGTCATGTGATTAGCTAAGGGGGGTAGGGGGTGTTCTCGGCACCCTTATCCAGCTCGTCAGCTGTTTCTTCCGCGGTGCGTGTTTTCTGAATTTAGGCGTACTGCATTTCTCTATCTCGTGATACCTCCGCGCTTAACAGATCTCACGGGCTTGCTAGAGGTGAAGAGAGGTGGGAGGGTTGTAGGGAAGGCCTAAGCCGCAGGACACGTGTAACTGCGATCCGCCACCTGCCTCGGGGCACGTGTCGACTGAGAGGCACTCGCAAAGGGTGTCAGCGACGTTTCTATTCCAAAAGACGTCACACGTCAAATATTATATATATATCGTTATTCATAAGTCCCTCTGGGGTTTAAGAAGTTTATTGTTAAAAACTTTTACACATATAGCAAAAATATGCTTGTCAGTACATTCAGAATTTCTACAAATTTTTTATACAATCACACAGGTGCTCGATATGTGCACCCCTAGTGATGTGGCAGACATCAATCCCGTAATGAAGTTCCTGCCACACTCGTCCCAACATGTCATGATCGATACCAGTGACTGCATGCATTATCCTCTCTTGAAGTTCTGCAAGTAATTTGCCAAATGGAGCACGAACGCACGATATTTGATGTAACCTCATAAGATTTAACCACACTGGGTTAATTCGGGTGAACGTAGAGGCGAGAGAGGACAAAGAGAGTTATCTGGCGAAGTACGCCCATTCTAAAGATCAGGAAGTTCAGCATTAAGGCAAGCACTAACTTCCCAACAGAAATTTCGAGGAGCCCAGTCATGTTGCAAAATGAAGCAGTCCCTGTCTTCCTGTAATTGTGGTACTAGCCACAGTTGCAAAATATCTAGATACCCTTCGCCCCAACAGTTCATTCCGCATAGAAAATTGTTACGTAGACTTTTGACGAAGAAACATCACAAAACGCATTTTATTAAAGGGAATAATGGATATGTTGTACTACTTCATTAGTGTTTTCCGTGCCCCAAATGCGTAAATTGTAACGATTTAACTCTCCATACTAATGAAAGGTGGCCTCGTCACTTAACATAATTTTCTCCACAAAATCATTTTCCTCTAACTGCCGTTGGAAATCCATACAGAATTGAAATAAAGATTATGAGCCTGGGGACCCAGTGCCTGCAACAACTGTACCCGGTATGGTTTCATGTGAAGACGTTTGCGTAGAATACGCCACACAGTTGGCTGCGACATATGTAATAACTGACTCGTCTGACGTGTCGAATTCTCATGGTTTGCAGCGAATATTTCTCGCTCACGGTTTACCATTTTAACAGATGGTTCTGGACCGCAAGTTCGCTTTGTGTTGAACATACATCCCTTATCTTTGAATCTGTTGTACAATGAACGCAATGTCTTCTCTGAAGGTGATGCTATTTGGTATTTCATTCGAAATCTCCTTTGTACCAACACAACCGACTCACATTTAGCAAATTATAAGATAAATTAAGCTAGTTCTTTGTTTATTCGTGAACACAATTTTGCGTTAATACCAGAGCTGTTCTCTAGCAGCTAAATTTACATCTACGTGATGACACCGATTACGAATAATAACTTTGGTGCTTCAATGCAAACTCGGTCAATGTCAGTCTGCTGAATGCGATATTTTTACGAGACATTCTGAAATGAGCAGCAATGATTCTATGCTAGTAAACACTCTGCTCACTCCATAATATCAAAATGCTATACAATCACTCAGTAACACCTCCGCAATCTCTTCATGCTCTGAAGTCTCTCCGCAATTGCTTGAAATTTATGTAAATTCCACAATTTCCACACACTCCACAGTCAATGTTTAATATGAAACCAAAAGAATAATATATGTGTACTCTTAGGTTTTCTGGACGAACCGAACATCATATATTTCGAGAATGTGTACATGTACCCGAAATCATTGCTACAACGAAAGTACATGCATATTGCACAAGTAGAGTTTTCAGTATTTTTCATGTAGTGAAAACGATGCTGTGGTACCTCCAAATGAAACTTTATCAAACACTGTATTTGTATTCGATGATGTGGCATGCGAAAAACATATATACATCCAGTCATACTTTATAACAGGAAGACATGTAGAGTAGACACTAGCCACATTTGAACATTGTCTAACATATTCTTGCATACTCAAACAGTTATTTCGAAATAATGCAAATATGAAGTTTTTTTTTCTCATTGACGCCTTAAACGTTTGACATGTCTATTTCAATAATATTAACATATATTGGTATTTTGAGAAATTTAAAGAGGTTTTCTCGTGTTCTTAGAGCGACGACCACAGTTTTCTCATTATAGTTTAAGAATTTCCTTCGCTTAAAGGGTGGTACTCTTGGGGTTGTTGATTTGTTTATAATTATTCTTCACTGAGAAATGAGGTACACCATATAGAAATTTGGCCACAATGCCCTCAAAAGTAAGGTAAAAAACTGTTTCATATCTACCGATGATGGAAACTTTAATGTTGATGGGAAACAATTTAAGAATTTGTGTAAACAGAAACAATCTGGGTACATGGTTAACAAGGCTTATATTAATACGTAAATGCTAAACTTTGATGCAATCTGCATTGCATCGTACACTATCAAATCTTGCAAATGCAAAGAATTGAAGTATCGCACTCTCTGGCTGCTGCTCTCCTAGATGATAAACGTAAAATGGTCAAAGGCAGAGTAACTGAATAGCAAAATGCTTCTATGTTAAATATTTCAGGTATGTAAAACGTTCGATAATACCTCGCATGGTAAAACTCAAGGACCTTTAAAAACATTCAATGTTTGATTTAATCCCCCAACCGCTCCATTTGTAAGCTTTCCTGAAATGGAAATAAATATACAAGCTACTTATCTAACGTCGAACTTTCTACCAGTAAAAGTGCACCCACTGAAAAGAATATATATGTCTCGAGCAACAAGTGTTTACATGCACTGCAATGTCAGACATGACATATTAATTGCATAATGATATTTAAAACATATATGCAAAGAACGTATCAGTCAAGAAAGACCGAATAGAACGAAACACATAAGTCGAAGCATTTAATTCATTTACTTGACGACTGGACAATTTTGTGGCTGTGTTAAAGCTCATATTAATTAATAGAGAATAGGAATATGAACGACAGAATTATCTGATGCAGAAAAAGAAACATATAAAACATACTATAAGAACTCGCTTTGTTATTTCTAAGTCGTATAAGAATATGGGCGAATACAAGGAGCACGGCTGTGATCAAAAGTATCCAAACACTCCACGAAACGTGTGTTTAATCTAAAGGATAACTGCCATCTACCACACGAAACACATAGCCATCGCAGTAGTCAGCAGACAGCGCAAGACAATGGGATGATGTGAGTAATTCACAGACTTTCAACATGGCCAGGTGATCGAGTGCTACTTGTGCAAGATGTCTGTGCGGGAGATTTCCACCCTCCTGAATATTTGTATGTCCACTGCTTCCGATGTTATGAGGAAGTGGAAACGTAAAGGGGCATATATACATTCACCAGGTTCTGCATGAATAGACTCGTGGCCAATTTGAAAAACATAATTGGGGAAAAAAACGATTTCCTGGTAACTGCAAAAGAATTTATATTTTTCTGTCGTGTGTAAGAAAAAAACTATATTTGAACTAGGCTGACTTCGCGGAAATAATTCAGTATGCGAGATAGAATAAAGGTTTCATGTATATACTTGTGGCCACATACTCCTTTACAAAATATCATTGGACC
The DNA here is from genome assembly GCA_002778355.1 of Clitarchus hookeri. Taxonomy (NCBI): domain Eukaryota; kingdom Metazoa; phylum Arthropoda; class Insecta; order Phasmatodea; family Phasmatidae; genus Clitarchus; species Clitarchus hookeri. The sequence goes on from NQII01004667.1 coordinate 174,678, forward strand.
CTGCCTGTGTAGATGAAGAATGCAAAAGATGTGGCGGATGCAATGCAGAATGTTACTAAAGACATGGTTCCTCAAAAAAAAAAAATTCTGGGGATAAATAATATTACAACTCATTGTTCCGAGTACCAATGACAAAGCACAACAATAACCACTACCCGAAGCACTCTGGAATTAAGGCTGCAATTGTCGAGTGCCTTAATCGAACTAATAGCTGATATGTAGAGAAAAGTATCGGAAAAAGAATGTTATAAATGTCTGGATATCTGGCCGAATTTCATACCCAACTACAATCACACTGTTCACTGAACTGTAAAATCGGACCTGTGAATGCTAAGGATTAAACTTTACTACAAACTGTTTTTAGAAATGAGAAGATACTGGATGCATGTAAACTGAAGGATAATGTTGAAGACTGTTGGGCTTTCAAAACAAAAATAAGCAATGGCTATAGGTACACACAAACTAGACCACATAAATAAACAGGGTTAGCAAGATACGGCATTGTAAAAGAAGGACTTACTCTCTCGAGGACAAGGATGGATGGTCTATTAAAAGGGAGTTTTGGCAGTGAGTAAATTCAAGTTACGGGATTCTAGAACACATCTTTGGTCGACAATGATTTCAAAAGCAAGATAAATAAAGTTTTAGTTCGATGGTTTGGTTTCGATGCGACACATGGTTTCCAAATTCCGACACTACAGACAAATAACATTTATCGATAATGTTATACAACATGTAGGAATCTGTACATTTGTTGTGAATCATGTCTACCACCTGTGTTTACACAACTGATATACATGTAAGTCTATTGCTTCATCTTTTATCTTAGTTCATGTTACAAGTACCATGGGAGGTAACCATAGCACCATTAGAAACTACTTTTGCCTTATACCAGGCAAACCATGCGATAGGGCTTTCCCGAGATGCACTTAGGTCACACTCATACCAAGAATCTAAAATTTGCAATGTTATTTTAGGCTATGTAAGAAAAAACTCGGCGATAACAGCAATACTCACATGTAAGCAGCAGGCAGTAGACCTAAATTCTTTTTCAGCTTAATTTCCGAAGGATAGAAAGACTTACCAGATCTCTTTGTGGTCTGTGTATCTGTGTGTAGGTGTGTATGTATGCCTTGGTGTGTGTTGGTGTGTGTGGCTGTGAGTGTGAGTGTCCAACTCAAAAATATTTGAATATGTAAACCGAATTTCAACAAAATCGGTACACAGATTATTTAGTAAGGACATCTGCCTGACTTTTAAAGTTTTCGACTTCGCCAGGCCTCTATTTATAAAATAATGACCATTAAATTGTTTTGGGTAATATGTCATATCTCGTGAAACACTGAACAGATTTAAACCGAACTGTGTGTGATGTCAGTACATCATGTGAGCATTCAATTTTGAGATAAATATTGCTGTTGGTCTGACATTATGTAAAATAGCAGCCCCTGATAAAACCACAAGTTATTGATATAATTAATGAGTCTACTTTTTTCAACATGGGTGCAATTAATAATTACTTAAAAATTGTGTTGATAGGTAGTACTTGTCCTCTCGTTGAAACAATATCATAAGAGATGAAACCAGAAACAAATGCAACACTAGTGAGAAAATTAAAAATACACACATGCCTTACCAGCACTTGAACCCATAAACTCTTACCATAAGCTAGTGTGCAATAAACTGCATTACGGAGGTCGGATTAAAGCATCATCTTTCGAGTAATAGGGATTATTACATTAAAACTTTTTACAGAGTCGACATTTCAAAAACAAGTGACCGATCCAATTAAATCACGCAAGTTTACATGAAACTACATACATAGTAATACTTGTGGAAATAATTTGGTGAAAATCGGTTGATTGGTCCTTGAGATATGCCATAAAACCTCCATAATTGTAAAATAACGATATTCATAAATGGAGGGCAAAAAGGTATGTATTAACAAATTAGATGAATGTTTACTCTCAGCATACAAATATAACATAAAATATATTTCATAGTTTCATATATAAAGCACACTAAGACGAAGTGTAATTATATGAAAAAAAAGTATCTGTCTCATTTAACAATACATTTTGTTATATCACTACACAGTAAAACTTCGTAAATTTTTTGTAAAAATTTGTTGATTGTTTTTAGAGATATGCCCTAAAAACTTTGTTTTTATTGTGGTGCTAACTTCAAAAATGACAGAGAAATGAGGCCCTGTATATACAAATTAAATAGGTGTAAATAATACTGCCATATTACAAAGACATGTTGGAATTGGGTTCGTTAATAAAAGATAATTAGCTAAATTATTAATATAGCAAACATTTTAAAAATAAGTGCCCGTCTTACTTACAACTTTGCAGTTTACACCACCTACTATAGCGAAAACTATCTGCCAAATTTGGTAGGATTCAATTAATTTGTTTTACACGATATGACATAAATATTTATTCATGTGGTGCTGTCTTACAAAATGGTCTACAAAAGATGCTCCATGTAGACACAGTTGATATGTTATATCTACTGCCAGCATATTTAATTAAATTTGAATTGATTACATGGGTATATTCTGTACAATATTAGAAGGCCACTTTTTGACAGCTCAGCGAAAGTAGCACCACTGTTTACATCTGACTACATAACCTTCCGCCATCAGCTGGTTCTTCAAGTCGGGGTTGTATTTTTTATCAACACGCGGTCAGCTAATCCACTTCTCATTGTACTGTAATGCTAAACAAAATTTAAGATATTTTAAGACTTACATCTGCCTAAAAATATAAGTAGGTTATGAAAGTAAAAATATATAATGTTGCAAATAATTAGATATTTGGCAACTCTTTTTTTAATTTTTCCGAGATAGTAAATTTCAGTTAACATTCGCGAGACGGTCTGTTGTGTCTATTATCACACTTTGGACGTTATATCTTATATATTCGAGTTGGAAATATGTGACGTGGAGTAACGTTAGAATTGGTTAAAAACTATTCACGCCTATCTCACTTTCTACGAAATCAAGGAGATGGGTTTCGAGAGACAATATGGTGTATAATTGACGTAGACGAACAATTACCGGCCGAATACAAATGACTTTTATTCCAAATCGTTGTACATGAAATATATGTTACTTTAAAAATTATGCAGAGCTCGTGGAAAAATATAACTATTGGCATATGTTTGTAAATTCGTTACATATCGCGCAAGAAAGAGGTTGATTTCTGGCTGGTAATAGCTCGCAGAATATCCGATAGATAGCGCGCAGCACGTCACGGCGAAGTTAGAGTAACTCTTTTTATGGTCAACAGATAGCGTATTTTTTTAAGTTGATAATTCTTATGTTACGGGCTGGAAATATANATATCGCGCAAGAAAGAGGTTGATTTCTGGCTGGTAATAGCTCGCAGAATATCCGATAGATAGCGCGCAGCACGTAACGGCGAAGTTAGAGTAACTCTTTTTATGGTCAACAGATAGCGTATTTTTTTAAGTTGATAATTCTTATGTTACGGGTTGGAAATATATTTCAATTTCGTGTCGTTTCGTCAAATTATTAGAAAAAAGTAATTCAACAATATTATGCAATATCACTGTATGCTTTTGGAATTAATATCATGGACGTGTTGAAAGCAAGGTTGGAGATGGATTATACGACGTGAAAAAATTGCTGAAGTTAGCACAACTTCAGAAAACTTTTCCACGTCGTATCGTATAGTAGGTATACCAAATTAACCTAAACTACCTATATGACTGCCATTATGGAAATAAGAACACTATAAGGTTCAATCATGTAGGTTTACATAGCCTGTCATAATTTAGTGCAATTTCCAAATTGTTTGAGAATTTTTTATAGCATTCGAGATAAAAATGTAAAATCCAAAACTTTTTATTTGTTGCTACCTTATAAAATGGCAGATCAACAATAATATAAATTTCAAAATAAAATGCTTACGTGATGTTATTCCAGTGTAAAAAATTCATTTTAAATCTGTTTGAATGGTTTCCGATATATGACATAAAATTAAATATCAAAATGGCAGCCATTTTGAAAGTACATGCCTGGCTAGGTCAAAAACTTTATAAGTTAAGGGCTTTATCTGTGTACCGACTTTAATGAAATTCTCTTGACGCTATCAAATATTGGAAAGGTTGGACACACACACAGGTACACACAGATTCACACATACACACAGACAACGGCAGAAAAGTTATCTCATAAGCCTTTCTTTCTTTTGGATAGTAGACTAATAAATCATTTACGTCATATCTCGAAAATTAATCGACCAATTGCCATTAAATATGTCTGGTAACTACACTATGATAGGCCATGTAAACATAATTGATTTCAATTATTTAGCAATGATTTTCAAAATAATGACCATTCAAATACTTTAGTTTTAATTGGTGTATATACCATATCATTAGACCAATATGGACCAAATTTTGTATGCTGAAAGTATCTATTACATCCGTAATATTTCTCCCGACAAATAATTAATTTAGCCCGCCATTTTATAAGAGAGCGCTACATGAAATAATTAAGTGTTAGGTGATACTTCGGGAAACAATTAACCTATTCCTAGCGAGTTTTCAGTAGACCATATATTTACTTTTCAAATGGCGGCTTTAAAGTCTTTTAAGCTTAGTATGGTGTTAAATCGAAACCATTTAATCAACTCGGACTACTCAAATGCGCCTACATGAAAACTCTTCTGTCCACAATTTTTGTAATTTAGTGACTCACAGAAAAATAAAATTTTAATGTTAATTTCGAGAAACAATAAACTGATTACTACCAAATCAAGCACACATTTAGTACTACGGATGGTAATGTAAACTGGCATGTTTTAGTTAGGTGAGACACTTACTTTCATTATGGCGACCTTATGCTTGGCATGCTTTTTCGTCGAAACCATGAAATTAATTACATCATATATTTGTATGATGCCAGTACTGATTACTTATGTTAAATTTGTCTTCACAAAGTCTCTTTTGTCCACCATTTTATAAGATAGCATCGCTTGACAAATAAAAATGTGTATATAATATGGCCGGACAATACCAACAGACTCCCACCTAATCTGGTAAACAAGTAGCACTACATGATATAATACAATAAAATACAGCTTGCCAAGTAAATTAATTTGTTGTGGATGAGTCAGAAATTTATTTTGAAAATGGTAGCAATTTATGTACGATAATTCTAAATGCACTATTTTTAAGTATATCTCTGGAAATAATCAACCGATTTCTCTAAAATTAGGTGAATACGTTTAACTGTGGTTGGCCATATTAATTTATTAATTTTATATGTAGGTCTCTTATTTTCTGATTGTCGCCTAAACCAAAATTTTAGTTTAGTGTGCTTTGTCTAAGAAACTATGTTACATATTTCAATTTAACTTAGTATACGGTATATATGACAATCATGGAATATGTGGAGATCGTTACATTAACAATGGAGGTTGTATTCTATATCTCGAGGATCAATCCATTCATACCAAAATTTCATGCAAGAATTGCTACAGTAGGCTATGTAAATTAACATGATGTATGGGCGGCAGGCATGATTTAATGAAATTTATAGAAGCAATTAATAAAAATTTTTATACATCTGTAAAATTATTCAGAAAAATTCAACCAAATATTTTATGGGAACAGTATTAATTAAAAGCATAATNTTATGGGAACAGTATTAATTAAAAGCATAATTTATGTATAGAAAGATCCTCTTTTGCCAAATTTTTGCAAAGTAGTGTAAGATAAGTTGAATAATAATTTTGCCATATTTCCGTAATAATTAAAATCATTTCCACAAAATTTTGCACAGCTACAGAAGGCTATTTTAAGTGGCACAAAGTAAATGGTGTCGGACCATTATTTTCTAAATAGCGGCCATATAAATATTTTCATATATTTGACACATCTATTAAAATATTTAACTCAATTCAACCAATATTTTTATGCTGGCAGTATCTGTTAGTCACAAAGTACAAAGAACATTTTTAGGCAGTTTTCTATGATAGAAACGTTCAAAAAAATTATATTTGTATACCTTATCTCGGATACTAATCAACCGATTTCCACCAAATTTTTCACACAAGTAACGTTATGGTAGGTTAGCAAACTTATGTTTTTTTAATGGCCCAGACACTTATTTTTAAAACGATAGCCATGTAAATATATCTGGTCATTGAAACCTATCATTAAAAAATTCAGACTTATTACATCCGAAGTTGATGCTCCGAATCCTACCTCCGTGATGCAGTTAATTGCAAGCTAGTTTAATTTTACGTGTTTTTCTGAATACGAATCCCGGGTAAAGCGCCATTGGATTAAATTATAATTGTGATACTGTTTCCATCTCTAATGATATTGCTGTCAATGAGTCGTCAACGCCTACCTACCATCTAAGCTTTTAAGAACTTCACTAAATTTTCTTTGCGCCCGTGTAGATGAATGTAGGCTCATTAGTTATCAGTAACTTCTTGTTATGTATACTGTAACGTTTCC
>NQII01004667.1:181309-194860 GCA_002778355.1 Clitarchus hookeri
TCCCCCCTCCCTCACATGCACGTAGTGAGTTACGTCTGCTCCAATTTTCTTTAAATAAAGGGTTTTCTCTTTTCGCGTTATCATCCGCCCTCACTCTGCTGGTATTGAAACACCCATCCCACGTAGGTGAAGCGAGTTATATTCCTGGTGGGGTAACTCCCGAATTTTTGCATGTGGGAATCGTGCGGATGATGCCGCTGGTAGGCGGGTTTTCTTCGCAATATCCCGTTTCCCCTCCTTTTCATTCCGGCGCTGATCCGTACTCATATCCACTCCCCATATCTGTTCTTAATACATAGCTCTTAAAAGCCGCCTCAATCTCTTCATTCACTCACTTTAACCACACATAAAAAAAGAGCATTGTTCCTACTCACCTTTCTCCTGTAGCATGTTCTGATTCCGTNCTCACTTTAACCACACATAAAAAAAGAGCATTGTTCCTACTCACCTTTCTCCTGTAGCATGTTCTGATTCCGTATATAACAATTCTGAATTCTTTCCCGTCAGGGGGTATTTTACGAAACTTATGCAGCTTCTTCCCTCTCTCTTCTAATCCCTAAGTTTTCTTAGCTGTAGGTACTCATTGCTCGCGACGCGGTCATGGCTGCGCAATCCCTCTCTGCCGGTATGCATGCCTTCTTGCGTCAATTTCCTGGAGACGTTTGGGAATCAGCTTTGACACTCACTGAAGTCACATCGCTATCTCAGACGCACACTTCATTAATTAGAATTACGCTATGTTAGGAAAAAACTGCGGTAGCAGTTGCTGATAGCCTTTGGTGTTTAGTATTCTCTCGGACATCATCAAACTGGTGAGTAATGATGTGATGTGTCAATGTTTAACTGGTTTGTTTTAAGAAATTTTATAAATGTGGCGTGGTTAAAGTTTACTTAGAGACGTGCTGTCGAATGGTAGCCTTTCTAAACTGTTCTTTCGGTGGCGTTCAGAAGTGTAGTTTGGCTCAACTTAAGTCATTTCACAGAAGTTACCGGCAAAGCCATTTGAGACTTCATAAAGTTTTTATAGCTATCTCAGTATCTTACTTCATTTACTCAACAGCCTTTCCTCTCGTGCCTTGTAATTTTTAATCACTTTTAAATGCTTCTCAGAATAAAGTAATTTTACCGTTCTGGGGCGTATTTACTAGTTGAGTCGTAAAATGGCTTTTCAAAATGTAATAGTTATTTTTTAAAGCATATTATTTAATCATTGTTATTTGCTGTTGGCANTCGTAAAATGGCTTTTCAAAATGTAATAGTTATTTTTTAAAGCATATTATTTAATCATTGTTATTTGCTGTTGGCAGTGTGGTAACTTTTCAGTGTGTTTTAAAAAAAAATCCACAAAACAATATTTTATGTAGTGTTCGTTTATAAAACTTAGTGTTGCATCACAAAAATATGAATTTTTAGTGAAATAACTTAATTTGAGAGTCGGTACGAGATGCTTTGGTAACGCCTACAGTGCAGTATGTTCCGTGGGCGTTGCTTGCGTATTGGCGTCTCCTGCCGGACATATTGCATGGTGGTCGATCTGTAGCGAGGGACCAGCCTGGTCCCTACCCAATGAATCTGGGAGCTGCTAGTGTCCAAAGCTGCGTGCCTGCGCTACACTGTGCTATCTAACATCAGATACCCGCCATCTTACATACAGCGTTCGCCACTCTTATTCCAGCTTCCTTTTAATCCTGTTTTACAGACAGGTATTGCCAGTTTATACTTCTTTCAGTTATCAAAGACACACAACCATAGCATGGGGAGGGGGAATGGGTCAAAACACCCTTCCAACTAACCCTTACAGTTTAACTTTTATTATGGTCTCAGATATTTTATAAAATATTTCAGATATCATAAGGCTTTAAAATTACCATAAATGTATTAACGTATATTCGTAATCTTGATGTTATTATATCAATATAATTAAATAAAGAGGATTAACTTTTTATTTTATACTTGCTACTTTATAAACTCTCCTGCACGAATGTCCTTTGTTACGTCACTGCCTACAATATTAACTAGCCGCTAAGGTAACGAATATTTTGGGGTATATTCTGTCTGCCTTTGCTCATTGATTCAACGGACAGCTAAAACTCTTGTATTGTTAACTGTGCAATTATAGCTATTCTTATTTCAGTTTTCTACTTTCATTCTTCTCAGAAAACCGGTAGTGAAGTAAGTTATGAAATAATCTGCTATGCTAACAATACTAAACCACACATACGCCGTTGTTTATTCAAAATTAAAACCACCACTTTTGAGAACTAACCAATAGAGGTCTTCTCCACAAGATATGAACATACATTTTAGAATCTATATGNAAAACCACCACTTTTGAGAACTAACCAATAGAGGTCTTCTCCACAAGATATGAACATACATTTTAGAATCTATATTTGGAACTATTCTTTTTTTTTGTCAGCGTCTGTCTTTCAGGCTTTGAACTAACTAAATCATCCGAATAAATTATTACAGCAAGAAATAACTAACTGCAGTATGGTGCAATGTTTTATTGCATTCTTGAAGAGTCAAACAATTCATATTAAGAACTCCCTTACAGCGATATTTTAATATGTCCTAGTCCTGGCTCAAAATGTGTAGGGGCATGTTCACGCTTTATATACCAATATGATAGGTTACTTAGTTCAGAAAAAATAACAACTCCGTATCATATTTTGGCTTCCGAAATTACGTTAAAAATATGTATTAGTAACCTAAGTTTCTCATGAAACGACAATCGAAACTACTGTTGCGCATAGAACGAACGCGAATAAATATGACGACTTTTCTCTTTACCAGAGCCATCCAAAATCTTGAAGATCAGTCTAACAGTTTTTATTATCTTTCATTGTAATCATTAACATTTTAACAGTTACACAAAGACATAANTTTCATTGTAATCATTAACATTTTAACAGTTACACAAAGACATAACGATTCGGAAGACCTAACAGAAAGTAGTATTGTAAGAAGGGCACAAAGTAAAACAATGAAATAAAACCGCGACGTACCATTGGGAGCACGGCCCTTNAAAACCACCACTTTTGAGAACTAACCAATAGAGGTCTTCTCCACAAGATATGAACATACATTTTAGAATCTATATGTGGAATTATTCTTTTTTTTTGTCAGCGTCTGTCTTTCAGGCTTTGAACTAACTAAATCATCTGAATAAATTATTACAGCAAGAAATAACTAACTGCAGTATGGTGCAATGTTTTATTGCATTCTTGAAGAGTCAAACAATTCATATTAAGAACTCCCTTACAGCGATATTTTAATATGTCCTAGTCCTGGCTCAAAATGTGTAGGGGCATGTTCACGCTTTATATACCAATATGATAGGTTACTTAGTTCAGAAAAAATAACAACTCCGTATCATATTTTGGCTTCCGAAATTACGTTAAAAATATGTATTAGTAACCTAAGTTTCTCATGAAACGACAATCGAAACTACTGTTGCGCATAGGACGAACGCGAATAAATATGACGACTTTTCTCTTTACCAGAGCCATCCAAAATCTTGAAGATCAGTCTAACAGTTTTTATTATCAAACATTGTAATCATTAACATTTTAACAGTTACNAAACATTGTAATCATTAACATTTTAACAGTTACACAAAGACATAACGATTCGGAAGACCTAACACAAAGTAGTATTGTAAGAAGGGCACAAAGTAAAACAATGAAATAAAACCGCGACGTACCATTGGGAGCACGGCCCTTNAAAGTAGTATTGTAAGAAGGGCACAAAGTAAAACAATGAAATAAAACCGCGACGTACCATTGGGAGCACGGCCCTTGCTTGCCAAACCTTATCACAATACTAGCAGGCAAATTTGCACTAGATTGGCAGACGAACAACCCGATAGATCCACTGTATTGTAGCAGCAGGCAAGATATTTTGAAATATTGGCAATTAATAGTAGATTAATTTACATATTTATTTATCGATTAAGGTTTTCCCACAACCGACATAAATTTTGGCTTTACGGCTACAAACAGTAGATTCTACAGCGTAACCTGTGAAGAGTTTCTGGGGCTCGATTACAGTGGCCTCTACCAATAATTAAAGGGCCCATGGTGGCTGAACAGTTAGACTGCCTCCCACCAGAGCAAGCCGTTTTCAATTCCCGACCCGGTCACTCCCAAATTTTGGCATGTGGGAATCGTGCTGGACGATGCCACTGGTCGGCTGGTTTACTCGGAGATCTCCCGTTTCCCCCTTGTTCGCATTCCGATTCTGCTCCATTCTCACCTCATTTCACCCTCATGGGCTCTGAATACCTTAATATTATGAGCCACCCTAATCTCTCAACTCAAAAACTCAACGNCCTCATTTCACCCTCATGGGCTCTGAATACCTTAATATTATGAGCCACCCTAATCTCTCAACTCAAAAACTCAACTCAACCAATTATAAAAGCCGGCGCGGTATAAGAGGCAAATAGCAGCGGCAACAGAAAGCATTGACTAGGTTAGTGTGCATTCTCATCAATTATAACACCAGCAAAGGTTTTCNCCTCATTTCACCCTCATGGGCTCTGAATACCTTAATATTATGAGCCACCCTAATCTCTCAACTCAAAAACTCAACGCAACCAATTATAAAAGCCGGCGCGGTATAAGAGGAAAATAGCAGCGGCAACAGAAAGCATTGACTAGGTTAGTGTGCATTCTCATCAATTATAACACCAGCAAAGGTTTTCNAAATAGCAGCGGCAACAGAAAGCATTGACTAGGTTAGTGTGCATTCTCATCAATTATAACACCAGCAAAGGTTTTCTTTACTATGGCCATATGACTAAAGGAATGAAGTTACATATTTTTCTTAAGTGATCAATAAGCTAAATACCGCAGCAAATATCAATAAATAAGATTTATACAAATCACATAATGTACAAATAAACATAACTCATGGCTAAGTATTACACGAGGGAGAAATTAGAGACTATATTGAATTTAAAATATTTATAAATGGGATTTGTTTTATTTCGTTTTTATCAGTTTAGTGTAATAAGCAGAAATATTTATTTTACCAAACATTATGTAACTTTGAGCCATCAAACGAGATCTTTTTTAACGTATTGTGGCATTTATGATAGCATATGTCGTTCGTTAAAAAAAAATGTCGTGCAGATGTGTGGGTTTGAAGAGGTACATTGGATTCCCAGCTACATCAAAAGAATTTGAAGTGAAACGAGAAAGTGTAATATCCGGCTCACGCTTCCGCCTCGGAAATAGAATTTTCTCCGTCTTGAGCGAAATATCACAGAAATGGATGTTCAAGATTTTTGCAGAATAAACGTGCATTGCCTCTAAAAATTCCTAGTGCCATAGTATCTAAATCACATTGAGATAAGTGAAAAAACCTTATAATTCTAACTTAAAATTTTATAAATGATGCGATTTTTATACCACTTTTCGAAGGAAACGTCCTCCTTGTCTGTGTACGTGAGTCTCTGTGTGAGATCTAAATTAACCACCTCTTTACAAAATAATTAGTACATGTAATACTTAGAAAGGATACCCAACATTTATACTTGGGCACAATACGGACAGCTATTTTCAAAATGGCAACCATAAANTAATACTTAGAAAGGATACCCAACATTTATACTTGGGCACAATACGGACAGCTATTTTCAAAATGGCAACCATAACAAATTTTTGGTATTTTTAATTGCATAAATGAACATCTTCTATTATATAACTTTGTAGAAATTACTGCCTCCTCAACAATTTAAACTCTTATGACATTTATTAGGAACTGATTAACTGATTCCTGTGAAATTTGGCAAAACGTATCATTTTAACATATAAAATTTTTTTTTTCAAAATGGCGGCTTTATAAACATTTTGGGCCAGAAATTCATATCCACCGAATCATGTACATATTTCAACTTATCTCTGGGGTGGTAATTTTACCTGTTGCATAAAATAAATACTCTAATTTAAACTAACATACGTCTTCCCCTCTGGAAAAAAGTAAACATTGGCTAACTAAGAGCTACGCCGAAATGTCACAATTTGCATACAATTGATAAAAATATATAAATTTATTATGAGTAACTTTTTTACAAACTGTGGCAATCTACTTATTTTGATTTTTATTTCTCATATCATCCAACAAATTTTACCAATTTCTACCTGACTTGCTATGGTAATATAACCTATTACGTGGAACAAATACGCTAATTCGCAGGCCCTTGTAATCAACATTTCAGAATATATTTCTAGGACTACTAAAAAAATAGTGCTCCTATGCCATCTTAATAATCACTCAACCGATTCCCACCAAAACTGACAAACAAGTAAACGTATAATAACCTTTTCTGTAGGCGCATAATTTTATTTTATTAGTCACAAGTTTTTGAATTCACGGCTTGAAACCTGTGACGGTCATAGCATTCAATAAAGGGAGGGAGTGAACTGAAATAATATAATTACGTTCAATCTACGATGGATCATTATATTATTTGATCATATAATTACGATTTTAAAAATAGTACATAAAACGAAAGTGTGTGTTTTGTAGACCTAGTATTAGGAAACTGAAAAAATTAAAAAAAAAAAAAAAAAAAAAAAAAAACGAATACATTTTCTTAGGCACCATTCTTGCACACATGAATGAGTTAGATCTGATAGGATAATAAATAATTCTACGCGTTTAACTGTTTGCTTTAAAATGTGTATTTCAAAAGCGTTGCAACTCAGTTTATGCGCCTTAGAATAAGTAAATAAGTACGTAATTATAAAGACCAAAATAAAACAAATTGCCAAATATGCGAATTGTGGGTAACCTGTTTGTACCAAATAGGAGAATTGCCGATGAGAAAACGAAAGTATATAGCTATCCGAAATGTAAATCTGATGTCACGTGATTCTTAGGCTGAGTGAGGAGGTAAGTTGCAAAATAAGAAAACTGCAGGCATGGTGCGAAGTATGTTAAGAAGATAAGCCATCGTTACTTGTCCGTCTGCCAAGAAGTGCGTGTATTTGACAGTATTACCACGTGTGCATTGTTCTGATAAGTCGCCTGGCTTATGCAAGTGGTCCTCTTAACGAATCACTTGGTGCACGGTTCACTCAAATCATTCGAAATCAATATTTATCCGCAACTGTCTGTATAGTTAAGTGAACTTCTGCTGGGACATTTAGATTAAAGTTAGCTTTTAGCAAAGAATAAAGAAATCGTTCTGCCTTTTACATCTTACGTAATGCGAAAGTTGGTGGTCACTGAAATTTGTTTCTTTTTGTTTTATATATGTTTCAGCAAGAATATATGGATATTCATTTTGTTCTGAAATATGTGGGATGTAATCAGGGAGCGGATAGTACACCACACAAAAAAAACTAATGTTTCTATTAACATAGGTTTTAAAGTCGATAGTTTCCGAGTTACAGACCTTCCAACAAAACTCCAGTTCCGGATATATCAGTGCTTTTCCAGCGAGTGAAACAATGTTGCCAGCTCATATTGTAATTCCTGGAGTATCAGAACGTCTCAGAAAATCAATGATGCAGCGTATTCAGACGTGCGTTCAGGCACAACGTGGACATTTTGAGCACTTCTTGTATAGTGACGTATCACTGCTGGTACACGAATGNAGACGTGCGTTCAGGCACAACGTGGACATTTTGAGCACTTCTTGTATAGTGACGTATCACTGCTGGTACACGAATGTGGCTACAGCTAATCTAACTGGAATGTGCCAGGAAGACTATTACGAATACATCCAGTACAACACTGGAAGGTCCCTAACTCGGAAACTATTGACGTTAGGGTATATAATCATGAAAATATTTTGTGATATTTGGGGTGTACTATACGCTCCCCTAATATTTCCCACATAGTAAAAACATTTTGGAACTTGTGATTTATATTATTATTTGCTATATATAGCTTATAAATATTAACAATATAATAATATAATATAATAAAATGTAATATATTTATATAATAAATATATTTATTATATATTTTTACATATATATTATATAATGNTATAATATAATAAAATGTAATATATTTATATAATAAATATATTTATTATATATTTTTACATATATATTATATAATCGCTTAAAATATTTATTGTGTTACTTGATGAACACATATAATTAAGTAGTTAGAAATGCCTATGGATTGTGAGCTGAAAGGGTTAACTAAGCAGTGTTTTAAAAAGTTATCAGTTAAGGGCGGAGCCGCGATTTTCGCGTGTGGAAACCGTGCTGAACGATGCCACTGGTCGGCGGATTTTCTCGGGAATCTCAAATTTTCGCCACCCCTTCATTCCGGCACTGCTCCATACTCACCTCGCTGCATCATCATCGGCTCTCATGACCTCGACGTTAAGAGCAACCCAAATCTCTTCATTGACTTAGTTAAAGGTTTAGCAACAACAGTAACTTGGGGTTTCACTGCTGTATACACATAATACATACTATAGAAAGCATGAAACAGTTCTAGTTCTTAAGGGCGTTTTTCACAGTAGTTAACTGTTTACACCCAAGGTTCCTCATAAATATTTTTCGTACGTTCGTGCTGCAATTGTGCGGGNTAATACTTAGAAAGGATACCCAACATTTATACTTGGGCACAATACGGACAGCTATTTTCAAAATGGCAACCATAAAATTTTTTTGGTATTTTTAATTGCATAAATGAACATCTTCTATTACATAACTTTGTAGAAATTACTGCCTCCTCAACAATTTAAACTCTTATGACATTTATTAGGAACTGATTAACTGATTCCTGTGAAATTTGTCAAAACGTATCATTTTAACATATAAAATTTTTTTTTCAAAATGGCGGCTTTATAAACTTTTTGGGCCAGAAATTCATATCCACCGAATCATGTACAAATTTCAACTTATCTCTGGGGTGGTAATTTTACCTGTTGCATAAAATAAATACTCTAATTTAAACTAATATACGTCTTCCCCTCTGGAAAAAAGTAAACATTGGCTAACTAAGAGCTACGCCGAAATGTCACAATTTGCATACAAATGATAAAAATATATAAATTTATTATGAGTAACTTTTTTACAAACTGTGGCAATCTACTTATTTTGATTTTTATTTCTCATATCATCCAACAAATTTTACCAATTTCTACCTGACTTGCTATGGTAATATAACCTATTACGTGGAACAAATACGCTAATTCGCAGGCCCTTGTAATCAACATTTCAGAATATATTTCTAGGACTACTAAAAAAATAGTGCTCCTATGTCATCTTAATAATCACTCAACCGATTCCCACCAAAACTGACAAACAAGTAAACGTATAATAACCTATTCTGTAGGCGCATAATTTTATTTTATTAGTCACAAGTTTTTGAATTCACGGCTTGAAACCTGTGACGGTCATAGCATTCAATAAAGGGAGGGAGTGAACTTAAATAATATAATTACGTTCAATCTACGATGGATCATTATATTATTTGATCATATAATTACGAATTTAAAAATAGTACATAAAACGAAAGTGTGTGTTTTGTAGACCTAGTATTAGGAAACTAAAAAAAAAAAAAAAAAAAAGAAAAAAAAAACGAATACATTTTCTTAGGCACCATTCTTGCACACATGAATGAGTTAGATCTGATAGGATAATAAATAATTCTACGCGTTTAACTGTTTGCTTTAAAATGTGTATTTCAAAAGCGTTGCAACTCAGTTCATGCGCCTTAGAATAAGTAAATAAGTACGTAATTATAAAGCCCAAAATAAAACAAATTGCCAAATATGCGAATTGTGGGTAACCTGTTTGTACCAAATAGGAGAATTGCCGATGAGAAAACGAAAGTATATAGCTATCCGAAATGTAAATCTGATGTCACGTGATTCTTAGGCTGAGTGAGGAGGTAAGTTGCAAAATAAGAAAACTGCAGGCATGGTGCGAAGTATNTGATGTCACGTGATTCTTAGGCTGAGTGAGGAGGTAAGTTGCAAAATAAGAAAACTGCAGGCATGGTGCGAAGTAGGTTAAGAAGATAAGCCATCGTTACTTGTCCGTCTGCCAAGAAGTGCGTGTATTTGACAGTATTACCGCGTGTGCATTCTTCTGATAAGTCGCCTGGCTTATGCAAGTGGTCCTCTTAACGAATCACTTGGTGCACGGTTCACTCAAATCATTCGAAATCAATATTTATCCGAAACTGTCTGTATAGTTAAGTGAACTTCTGCTGGGACATTTAGATTAAAGTTAGCTTTTAGCAAAGAATAAAGAAATCGTTCTGCCTTTTACATCTTACGTAATGCGAAAGTTGGTGGTCACTGAAATTTGTTTCTTTTTGTTTTATATATGTTTCAGCAAGAATATATGGATATTCATTTTGTTCTGAAATATGTGGGATGTAATCAGGGAGCGGATAGTACACCACACAAAAAAACTAATGTTTCTATTAACATAGGTTTTAAAGTCGATAGTTTCCGAGTTACAGACCTTCCAACAAAACTCCAGTTCCGGATATATCAGTGCTTTGCCAGCGAGTGAAACAATGTTGCCAGCTCATATTGTAATTCCTGGAGTATCAGAACGTCTCAGAAAATCAATGATGCAGCGTATTCAGACGTGCGTTCAGGCACAACGTGGACATTTTGAGCACTTCTTGTATAGTGACGTATCACTGCTGGTACACGAATGTGGCTACAGCTAATCTAACTGGAATGTGCCAGGAAGACTATTACGAATACATCCAGTACAACACTGGAAGGTCCCTAACTCGGAAACTATTGACGTTAGGGTATATAATCATGAAAATATTTTGTGATATTTGGGGTGTACTATACGCTCCCCTAATATTTCCCACATAGTAAAAACATTTTGGAACTTGTGATTTATATTATTATTTGCTATATATAGCTTATAAATATTAACAATATAATAATATAATATAATAAAATGTAATATATTTATATAATAAATATATTTATTATATATTTTTACATATATATTATATAATGGCTTAAAATATTTATTGTGTTACTTGATGAACACATATAATTAAGTAGTTAGAAATGCCTATGGATTGTGAGATGAAAGGGTTAACTAAGCATTGTTTTAAAAAGTTATCAGTTAAGGGCGGAGCCGCGATTTTCGCGTGTGGAAACCGTGCTGAACGATGCCACTGGTCGGCGGATTTTCTCGGGAATCTCAAATTTTCGCCACCCCTTCATTCCGGCACTGCTCCATACTCACCTCGCTGCATCATCATCGGCTCTCATGACCTCGACGTTAAGAGCAACCCAAATCTCTTCATTGACTTAGTTAAAGGTTTAGCAACAACAGTAACTTGGGGCTTCACTGCTGTATACACATAATGCATACTATAGAAAGCATGAAACAGTTCTAGTTCTTAAGGGCGTATTTCACAGTAGTTAACTGTTTACACCCAAGGTTCCTCATAAATATTTTTCGTACGTTCGTGCTGCAATTGTGCGGGCTAACAATTAACAATCGCAAGCTATCGCTCCTGAAGCCCCTGCTACTCTGTAAAATTTTCACGTCAACAATTTTCAATAAGTTTTTTTCAAATAANATAAGTTTTTTCAAATCAATTTGGAATGTTGTAACGTTAACGAAACATTACAAACGTAATCATTGCCTTAAAAAGTTGTATGTCTCAAGTTTCATTCAAAAATATAGTATTATTGGGCCTGTTAAACATTTTTTTGGATGTTTGACGAGTTTGATGAGAGGTTATTTCTGACCTCAATATATTGAAATAACGATAAGTATTAAGAAATGACTAACATTACGGAGATAAATAATGTATTTTGTAATAGCTATCAGGGTGAATGCTCTTAGAAAACACAATTTAAATAAATTAGCAAAAAAAATTAATGGCTCTTATTTCATTCGTGCAGTAATTATGCATAATAAATAAACTTATTATTTCAGAAGTGAAAATAATTTAAAAAGTTCTTAGTTTTCGTTAGTGTAATGGGCTGCATGCATATTAAACCATCAACATTATACCGCTGTGCAATTCACTCAAGGTAATTTAAATTTTAACCCTTTAACAATTGTTGCATATTTTCAAACAAAATCGTGATTATTTTACCGAATGTTTTGATGGTAAAATTTGATGCCTCAAATTTTTTTTTTTCAAATTCCATTGTCAAATATGTTTGAAGGAGAAACTTTGACAGCGTGGCGAGACATTGCACCAGTCCCTATGACAGAACCAAGCGGCGCATTTATTCGACTCTGAAAGAAGAGCTTTGTCCTGCGATAGCCAGTCTTCTTGCACAACTTCGGTGCCACGAGGATGCGAAGAAATTTAAGAGCTACCTATGTTCTGGGCCAGGGCACCAGCTTCGAAAACAGGACAGTATTATTTTTTAATGGTTACGCTTCTTATGGGGTAATTTTTGTACGATATGGTTACACGCATCATAAAATTCAACCAACGAAAACTACTCCCGATTACTACAATTTAGCTAGTTATTACTGGACACTGTTGCATGCAAATAACAGAAATATCTCTTACTAAAATTAAAGTACCTGAAATATAGAGAGTAAACAGTAATCTATATTAATTTACAGATGATTCCGCCACTCCAAGTAAGGGGTTCCTGGCGAATAACTATTTCTAGTTTGTCGTCAGCATTTGGTTTGTTGCATTTAACAGACTGAAGTAACGGATTCAGCTTTTATCACAGAGTTGGCACTTATGGGACANAGCATTTGGTTTGTTGCATTTAACAGACTGAAGTAACGGATTCAGCTTTTATCACAGAGTTGGCACTTATGGGACAGTGTGCGTCTAATGGCAAGATTTGATTGTGTGACCCATGTGAGAGCAGCTATTTGCGACGGTCGTATTTGAAACAGATCGTCTGTCTTTGTCTCTAGGATTGCGTAAGGAAAATTTGGCTGCTAAATATGAGGTCATAAACGCTGATTTGATTGGAGAGGGGTGAAATGAAGTTGCAGAAGCGACGAAAGTCAAGAAGTGCCCNATGAGGTCATAAACGCTGATTTGATTGGAGAGGGGTGAAATGAAGTTGCAGAAGCGACGAAAGTCAAGAAGTGCCCCAAGAAGCACCCATTTTATAAGGCAACGTCCGCCACATTTTATACTTTCAGAATCCGAGTATGAACCTTTCAGCAATACACAGACAGAGGAGAGTTGTCTAATTTTTACACATCGTGGCNACTTTCAGAATCCGAGTATGAACCTTTCAGCAATACACAGACAGAGGAGAGTTGTCTAATTTTTACACATCGTGGAACCAAACAGCTCTTAAGGTAATACACAGTCTAGCCACGTATAACACTAACTGCCTAGAGGAGAGTTGTCTAATTTTTACACATCGTGGCACCAAACAGCTCTTAAGGTAATACACAGTCTAGCCACGTATAACACTAACTGCCTAGAGGAGAGTTGTCTAATTTTTACACATCGTGGCACCAAACAGCTCTTAAGGTAATACACAGTCTAGCCACGTATAACACTAACTGCCTAGAGGAGAGTTGTCTAATTTTTACACATCGTGGCACCAAACAGCTCTTAAGGTAATACACAGTCTAGCCA
>NQII01004668.1:0-25907 GCA_002778355.1 Clitarchus hookeri
TTTTTTTTTTTTTTTTTTTTTTTACAGAGTTCCATTATTTGCGGTTTTATGGTACACGTATCAGCTGACAGTATGATTCATGCGTGTCTTAGAATTGTCATGTGGCCTTTGTATGAAATGGTATCCACCACCACACGCTTTCGAATTGGTTTTAGTCGCACTATGTCGTCTTCGTAGTAAAAAAAAATCTGTAGGTTAAGATTTTGGAGTGGAGCTTAATCTAAATACACTTCCTCCAAAATGCATGTACACACAAATATCATATTTTGTATTTCACCGTAACTAATTAAGTTCAGTAGAAAGGAAGAATGTAAAAAATACCAGAAGAGTTGTATCCTTCAAGCATGTTCTAGTCAATTTGATATAAGCCTAAAACAATATTTTTACGTGAAATTCGTGTATTCTTTATGAACGAGAATTAAATAATGTTATTGTTATGTGAAATATACATGCGATGCTGTTGATAAATGTATTATGTGTAGACTTAAAATATTTACAACTGTCGTTTTCATTCTGATCCTGCCCCACAGTCTACTAAGCTGGCTTTGTCAACTGTGACATAAATTTATTCAACATTTTTAAATTATATACATGGAATACTATTTACATTGCTGTTAATGAGTACTGAATTTCCGTAACTTCAGTCGTTAATATATTAATTATGTTGAGCCCTTGAAAGTGTTTGTACACAGGGCGACAATCGGGAAAAAAAATTCTCTCCAGTAACGAGATATTTTCACTGTGATATTTTCTCTATTCTTTTGCAGTTGTGGAGATTGTTCTAGAGTCATTGCAAGAATACCAGGTGGAGTTCCTTGTCGATCATCCATTCCTGGCGATGATTGTGNGGAGATTGTTCTAGAGTCATTGCAAGAATACCAGGTGGAGTTCCTTGTCGATCATCCATTCCTGGCGATGATTGTCAACAAGAATGGAAATTTGCCGCTTTTCATGACCACTGTCGTCGATCCCTCGATGAGCTGAATTAACCAGTAGTTACCTGTACAAAGTCAAAATAATAAAATAATTTTGCTATCATCAGGAAACCTGACACTGGCAATGCCTTCCTTACATTGTCAACAAAAATTTCACATAAAGTGTCATCTGCAAGCTAAGAAATCATGTGACTAAAATTGTAATGTTTCAGTGTGGTATCCTGCTTCTGAATTTTGTGTTTTTTTTTTCCTGGTAGAGACTGAACATTTACAATAAATTTAATTTCACTTTATTATGTTCTATTATTGTTTACCTATAACAATTTCTTCTAGGGTCATATTTTTTTTAGAGCGATAGTTGTTTTACAATACTCGGCACTATTACGGAATGAAAAATTATTATCATGAACTTGCGCCACACAAGCAGGATTCCTCGTAGCATGCCCGACTATACGTAACGCAAATAAAACAGCATCTCAGAATAGTTTAAGTATACAGAAATGAAATGGCGTGGTGATTCCTTTGATGTAAGCGGAACCGTTCTCTGATAGGCTCAGGCTGCGCGAGGCTCTGAAAGTGGTATTTTGTCTGATTGGCTATTGCGTTGCCCACTGGCTAGGCCGGGCAAGTTACTGGTGGCTGATTTACAAACGGAGTTCCGACATTTTGCTGGCCAGTGACGACATTTTGCACGTTCCGCTGTAAAGTGTAAAACGTAATGAAACGAGACGACTTCCTCGCACTCACTACACACAACGGTATACAACAATGTGATAAACTAAAACCTAATGCAAAATAACAATAAACTGAGGGAGAGAAGGGGTTCTGCACACATCTGTACATATTAGGACGACGTTGTGACAGCTGTAGTACGTGTACCAAATTTTCTGGGTAGAGTGCTAACCCTAGTTGCGCAGTCACGATCGTTCGAGCTGATTACTAAATTTGTATGCTTATTGAAAATTAGAATTATTGCTTCTTTTACTCCTCGACAACACAAAACAGTGTGAGAACTGGAAATTAGAATCCCCTTACTGACTATTGAAGGCAGTCTGACGAGTTACTTTTGCCCGGTCCCGTCCAGACTGTAAGTGGGAATACACACACACTTGATCTTACCAATCTGAAGTAACGCGCACCATTTCTACACCCAGTAACGCAGATGTCTGGTGGTAAAATACTTGGGGTCAGAATAAACACATGCGCAAACAGGAACACGAGGAGAAAATCTTGTAACGCCTGTGGACTGGGTGGTGTTGGGTTAAGGGAAGTTTTGAGGGGCAGTGAAAAACATTGTTAGGTGGGTTTTGGAGTTGATACCCGACTAGGCGCCAGACACAGTCGGCAGGCGGCGCCGATTGTTGCTGCTGGTGATGATCTCAGGGCACGGCGGGCCGTTCGCCCAGACGTACGCAGTCCCTCGGTGAAATGTTGGAGGAGCCCCTCGCTACTGATACTTACATGGAAAATACTGTGGGCCTATTCATGCTGACCCACGTGCCTTAAACTGTAAAAGTTCTGAATCAAGCATACTGGCTGTTAAGTAATTTACGTGAGGCACAGGTGTGCACAACAATGAACTACTGGTGTGTTAAGCTTCCCCGGGCGATGCTATTCCCGGGGAAGAAGGGGCGGCGTCTCCGGGTGTAGGAAGAACAGGTTCCGGTAAGTTACAGCAGACTATTGCAGCTAAAGATGATTGGCGTGAAGCCACCAGGAACGCGACGCGGTGCATGCCGACCTCTTGAGACTCTCGACGGCGACTGACTGGCGAGCTCACTAGGCGCGCACTATGGCGGCACGTGGCTCGCCCTGCACTAATTTCTGTTGGACTAAAACACTTGCCTACCTAAATGGACATGAGCCTTGCATAAGAAATGAATAAATAAATACATAATATTACATTGCCTATGAACAAATACAATTTAAATGTGGAAGGCATGAAATGAGGATGAAACAACTCAGGTGAAAAATATGTGAACTTTCAAATAAAGATAATTAAGCGCTGGAACGCTTATAGAGGCGTCTCTGAGCGTCCACACGCCTGGTGTCTCTTTCTTTTGATTTTAATTATTTGATCTTAAATTGCCCTATAATGAATCTGTGATGAGTCAGTCATAACGCACTCGAGGATACGTGAAGAGCAGGGGGAGGGGGTGGTATGAAGTTGCGCGGCACTACTCTGCACAATCCTGCTCTCGCACTACACTGCACGCGGCACTGCACTGTGCACTGAGGGCACACTAGTGCCAGTTGATGCGGTGGACGCGCGGCGTGTCTAACGGTCTGGAAGGCAAGACACTGGCCTGCGTCACTAGCTACTTTTATGAAATGACAACAACGGGTGACTGTGATTGAAATAATAACTGGAGGTTAAATTGAACACAGAATAACTTGACTTTTCCCAGAAAAACAAAATAATTCATCCAGATGGCAATACCAATTATCAGATTATTTTTTGCCTCCAAAAATATTAACCATATAATTGAAATATCTCTGCTTCGGGTAGTGGCCTATGAAACACTAGTGCCCTCGTGATGGTTAAAAATTAAAATACTAGAAAATGTTCAGAAAATAAGCCCAAATATTAAATGTTCCTTCAAAAATAATTACTTTAAATAAAAGGTTTGCAAACAGCTAGCGGCAGACTAAGGACTCAGTTAAGGTTTCCGTAGTAAAATGTCGGAAAAGTCGTGTACGTACGAAAAACAACATGGCGCCGTAAGAATATTATAGAAGGTCGAATGAACGGAGTTAGGTGGAAAACTTTATTTATAATTTCTTAATTTAAATGAGTGGTCAAGCGTAGAATTTTGATGATCTTGAAGTTCCCGATGCTCAGGTACGCCGACGGGGAATCTCTCCGGATGCGCAGCAGCCCTGGGTGACGTCTTCACTGTATGTAAGCACACGGCTTATGGTGATAACATACTGTTCAATGGCAACTTAACGGACGTCTCACGAGTTCTATCTAACCTCTCTGAAAGCTACGTGGAGGGGTCTCATACAGGCCTACTTACTACTTTAGCACCTCGCGTCTTCGTCTCTAGTAGACGGCCTAATTTCAGGGGCGCGAACTTGGACTTCCTTATTAAAAATATAGATTTAACACCTCATGCAATGCCCACCCAGGTTGGCTGCCTGACTTCGCGTAACAAGATGTCCGTCACCTTCGTTGAAAACTTAACTTAAGAATATTCTTAAAACACTGGCCAATCACGAGGGTTACAATTTAAATTAATTTGAACTGCCACTTAAAACTGCCCCAACGTTCAAAAATGCATAGAATCATGTGGTCTTGTAAGTACACTTGCACAATGTAAAAAACATAAAGACATAAAAATGCATCCAAATAAAAATACTGTTAAAAAGTAATACATATTATGGACTCTGTTTCCAAACAAATAAATAAATCTTGCCCAAAAATAAAGTAAATCATGTGAAAAAAATAATATTGAGCCTGTTAAACATAAAATTATGTATTAATTAGTATTCATTTTTATAGCTCAAAAAGTGTGTGTTATACCAGGTAACGCTATTGTAAGTTGCAATATTTCGTTTTTAGTGTTGACAATAAAAATGTTTGGCAACTAGTTTCCAAAGAAACTTTGGCAATCAGAATGTGGCAAAGAAAACCATGCACACCCAAGCGCCGAAAACAGGCCAGGATTGCCCATTATTGACTGGACCGAATCAGTACTTACAAATTATAAGAGATAAAAACAACAGCGAGTAGCTGAGCATTTGGTAGAATACCCCTTCTGCTGATTTTTCAACCTCGTTTTTGTGAGATTGCGGCAGGTCATCTTTTTACCCCTTCCCTCCATATGCGTGTTTGTTCATAATAATTTTCATTCATATACTTATTCCCAGCACAAAATTCGATACCGCAGTTCATTTGGAAAAAAATTTGCTATGAAAGAGTAGTTTTCGTGTACTCGTGTAAGACGAAGTAAGTTCTTGAGCACTTGAAATAAGATCAATAATCATTAATTCCATCATCTATATGAAATTTGTAACGTTGGCACGCACACAGTTACAAAGCTATAGCCGGCTTTACGTTGCCACTCGGCGATAACTTTCCACTCGACTAGCTCAAGACGGAGTAACACGAGACTCTGTAAAATGGACGCCAATTAAATATGAAATAAAATCAAGTTCGGGTGTATTTGTTCTATTCTTTTATTTGCTAGTTAGGGGACACAGTTCGCATACGAAGTTCAGATATGCAGAGTACGAAACGTTCACAGATAAACATACAAGTGCATAACAGCGCCACAGTCGTTTACGAATTATTACGTTTCTTACAAACTGGCCCGACGAAATAAGAAATGCAGCGACCTCCCACACCGGAGGAGAAATAATCTCGTAAGTTCAAGTTTGCCGATGTGGGGGTTAGCGTCACACCCGACGCGGCCTAGGCGAGCAGATAACTGCTCGGTANAATACTAAAACTGTCGACGCAGTCTGAAAAAAGCTAACCTAATGTTGACGCGTAACCAAAACTAAAACTACGATGTTCGGAACGAAACGGCAAACCTATGCCCGATAAACAAACTATCACTGTAAAACGAACAACCATGACTTTTAATTTCAAACCCGATAAAAATATTATGAAGCTTACCAAAACGAAAGAAAATGAAACACGTGTCCCTAAAATTAAGAATACTGCATCATTACAAATTATATCACTTATTTTTTACTGAGTTGTGTAGTGCAGGCGAAAAACAAATTGCAATTATACAAGTTAAGTCCTCGTAATACACTAGCTTCAGAAAAAAAATTTCAGTCCGAATGCAAGCTGCATAAAACGTTGCATAATTTTCACCTTAAAAATATTTTAAAATTACTGATTATTAAAAAATTATACTATGATTATCTCGTATCTTGAATCGAGCAGCGCAAACAACGCGTAATGAGTACTCCATCAAGTGAGGGAGAAAGTCTTCTATTCAGACTTGTACTCATCAGTGTGCCTCAAAGCACACGACAAAAGGTTTTTTAATGTTTTCTTTTCTGTATTACGGAACGATGTGTTACTTAAATCTGGAGGACAGTTTATTATGTTCCTGGTGACGTAGTTCACCAAAGTGCGTGCAGTTCTTCCGTAGTTAACATTTTATTTTAATTGCACTCAACACTACAGAGTGATGTCTATGACTAACATTTAGAAATAGTTCGCAATAAGTGACAATTTTAAAATTACTAGTTGTATCTGTAAAGTATGTGTTTGGAGACTAAAAATCAATAACTGGTTTTCTTACTAAATTATCTGTACGAAAATGTTGATTTATAAATATTTAACGTGGTATTTTGATATGAAGCAAACGTTTCTTTACATTGATCATGGCATCGGCATCAAATGCTAGAGTTCCTTCAAAAGATCCCATAGTTGCGCACTGCGCCGCTTGAAGCACTGCTTTGCCTCGACGTCGGACAGAAACGAAAGTTGTTCGAAGCAGGACGGGACTTCAGTAAACACTGGTAGTACATTACAATAATTTCTGCAGGGGAACGTTATATACAAACTCCGTATTCATCACACAGCAGTTTGTGTCAAACTCTTCTAAACATTTTCTGAATTGCTCTAGTGTTGCCTACTTCTGGCTTCTAGTTTTACTCGATATTAGAGCAAGTAAATATGAAATTGCCAGAAACCAAATTTTTATTTAGAAACATAGCACACAAAGAATTTACTCCCGTGCATTCGTTACTTACTTCGTTACTTTCTTACTTACTTTGTTTCTTTCTTACTTACTTCGTTACCTACTTACTTACACTGGTAACAGAGTTATGGTTGTAGTACAATCCTCTCGTGTATGCTCTACCTATATTCAAGTGTGGTGAACAACTTGTAACGTTCGGCCGCAGTTACACTGCCGATGTTACGTTGCCGCGGCTTGCTCAAAGGTAGAACACGAGGCTTAGTGAAATGGAAGCCGATTAATTGAGAAATAAGTTCAAGTTCCAGATTATTTTGTTCTATACTTTATTTATCATTGAAGTTTCACAGTTCACATACGAAGTTCCAGTATGCAGAGTACGAACGTTCACATATAACCATACAAGTGCAGAAACAGCGCCACAGTCGTTTACAAATTAATCCTTGTTATAAAAACTGGCCCGAAGAAATAATAACTGCTGCTACCTCCCACACCGGCGGATAAATAAAATAAAGTCTAGTTGCCGATGTGGGGGTTCTCGTCACGCTCGACGTGACCTAGGCGAGCATTGTACCACTGCCCTGAAGGGCGACTGACTTGAAGTGAAGCTTGACCTGAAGTGACTTCGCCGCAGACTGACTTCCACTGACTTCCAACCCTCAAGGGCGACTGACTTCNAGATAAGGGCCTGGCCACGCACGCTCTCCACTCGTTATCGTAACTGCTCCGCACGTTATCGAAACTAAGACTGTGCCGTCAACATAAACGAACTTCTCGTACAATAAAACTTGTTGACGCATTCTGAAAAAAGCTAGATAATGCTGACGCTTAACAAAAACTGAAAACTACGAGGTTCGAAACGTAACTGCAAACGTCCGCTCGATAAACGTAAAATAGCACACGTCTGCCGGATAAACAAACTACCACGGGAAACGAGCCACCACGGCTTTAATTTTGNTAAACGAACTTCTCGTACAACAAAACTTGTTGACGCATTCTGAAAAAAGTTAAATAATGCTGAAGCTTAACAAAAACTGAAAACTACGAGGTTCGAAACGTAACTGCAAACGTCCGCCCGATAAACGTAAAATAGCACACGTCTGCCGGATAAACAAACTACCACGGGAAACGAGCCACCACGGCTTTAATTTTGAAACCGATAGAATTATTACGAAGCTTTCCAAAGCTAAACAAAAACGAACGAAACTGAAACACGTGTCCCGAAAATTAAGACTACTGCGTCATTACAAACTGGCAATGAATTAAATTCTTAAGAAACTTCAGCAAGCATAACAAGGATGAGGACCTATGGCCGTNTTGAAACACGTGTCCCGAAAATTAAGACGTCATTACAAACTGGCAATGAATTAAATTCTTAAGAAACTTCAGCAAGCATAACAAGGATGAGGACCTATGGCCGTGCGAACTACCAATAGCACTTCCTACTACATAAAATATATTTAACTGCTCTCCTACGGGCCGCCTAATAGTGCACAGCTATTTACTCCTTACATTCCTGACTTAACGCTAAATTTTAAATCCACACGGATACCTATATTATTACGTACCTGCCTATATGCATAAATACGAACATAGATTTACACGCTTACTTAATTACATAACCGCTTACGTATATTAATTACTATATAGACATATGCTAGTAAACACAAGCAAATTCCTACAATTTCAAACTTATTTAACTGTGTGCCAACCTGCCCTGCTACCAGTTTTATCATGTACTGCCCTATCCACTTCTTGACTTATTTCCCTCTTAAAACTCACTATTTACTTGCATATTTACGTAACCAACATTAACACCTACCTAGTTAAACGCCTTTGAATATTCCTTTTAAGGCGTTACATCTGTCGCTTGCGAATGCCTAAGTGTGCAGCAGTTTTACATTTCGAAGAGTTCATTGAAATGGTATTTTGTTAATTGCGATAGTATGATGTGGTGCAATTACGTCATTACTANCGCTCACTATTTACTTGCATATGTACGTAACCAACATTAACACCTACCTAGTTAAACGCCTTTGAATATTCCTTTTAAGGCGATACATCTGTCGCTTGCGAATGCCTAAGTGTGCGGCAGTTTATTGCGAGTATTGAGGACGGCACACATTTACGTGATTCGACATCGATTACATTTCGAAGAGTTCATTGAAATGGTATTTTGTTAATTGCGATAGTATGATGTGGTGCAATTACGTCATTACTATGTTTATTAAGGGTCGCGGTGGTGTAGTGGTTAGACTACTCGCCTCCCACCTAGACGAGCCGAGCTCGATTCCCGGCGGGGTCGCTCCCGGATTTTCACACGTGGGAATCGTGCTGGACGGTGCCACTGGTCGGCGGGTTTTCTCGGGGATATCCCGTTTCCCACGCCCTTTCATTCCGGCGCCGCTCCATGCCTCAATCACCCTCATCGGCTCTCANTGTTAAGAGCCGCCCAAATCTCTTCACTCACTCACTATGTTTATTGCCAACAAAATTTATTCAAACCAACCAAAATGTGTCTTAACGAAGTAAATCGTGTATTGTTAAGGGCGGAAACAGTGCAGGATGCTTTGAAATACTGCGGATAAACGCCGGAAGATATGCAACCATGAGAAGTCGTTGTCCTCTCGCAAACCTTCAATGAATCTCATCAACTGACTGTCGTCGCCCGGTTCTGTTCCGTGCGTACAAGGGACTGCACACGCCGAGAACACCCGGCCTTTGTTAAGTGCCCTAGCTGACACTGTTGCTATTGAAGATGCCCTCGCGGGTAAACAGTGTCTCTGTCTGTCCATTACACAGTGGCAAATGCGCTGNGTTGAAGATGCCCTCGCGGGTAAACAGTGTCTCTGTCTGTCCATTACACAGTGGCAGGGAAGTGTGTGATAGTAATGCGCTGCTGCAAGAACCAGCTGGCAAAGTGGAGTCGACGACGACAATCACTCCTAGCGGGACTGCGCACCGCCGTGCGACCAGGTCAACGGCCATCGCTTCGAACAATTGTCGTAACACTGCACTCGCGGTTTCGATTTCAACTCGCTTTGAGTGATTGTGCCACATGTTCTTTACATAATAATAATTGCTTACGGCATATGCGACTCGCGTTTCATGTACTTGTAGNAGTGATTGTGCCACATGTTCTTTACATAATAATAATTGCTTACGGCATATGCGACTCGCGTTTCATGTACTTGTAGCATAAGGATGCATTTCCGACACCGTGTTCGTTACGTCAAAACATTCGTCTTGACATCCGCCTGCATTCCACAAAATATCTGCACTCATTTCAAATAAATCCTGTATGAGTACGCACGCGAGTGAATACGTGCACGCCTTGTTTATAATTTTAATCCTCTATTGTGCATCAAGTTAAATGACTCAACACGTATAATACGGACATGGCGACGCCCTATGTCTCTTAATGCTTGCAGCGTTCACTACTATCGCGGGAATTATGGGGGGTTCACAATAAATATACATAGGCGCAGAGCATAGAACATAACAGTAGAACATTCACACAACCAAAGCTTGTGCGAGGTATGTTCTCATTTAAACAATTATGTATTATATTTCGCCAATGAAACTTTGCGACAAGTCCAACTTTTAGTTTACCAGTGTTGGTAAATAATGTTTTAATATTTTGACTGTCATTACGTACATAAAATGGATTTTAGTCTTATATTGTTGAAAATAACGAATGACTTCAAAGTGTTGGCATTTTTACTTTTCTTTAAAATTTTTGCTTTTGCGACCGTAAAGATATAGGAAAATTTTANGACTTCAAAGTGTTGGCATTTTTACTTTTCTTTAAAATTTTTGCTTTTGCGACCGTAAAGATATAGGAAAATTTTTAAAAATTTTGCTAGTTTACTGCCACAAGTTCTTTCCTCTAAATTTATATGTTACGACATTTCTTTCTTTCTGCACCATAACTATGATCCTCCTTTTTATAAAAAAAACCTTNGACTTCAAAGTGTTGGCATTTTTACTTTTCTTTAAAATTTTTGCTTTTGCGACCGTAAAGATATAGGAAAATTTTAAAAAATTTTGCTAGTTTACTGCCACAAGTTCTTATCTCTAAATTTATATGTTACGACATTTCTTTCTTTCTGCACCATAACTATGATCCTCCTTTTTATAAAAAAAACCTTCGTCAAAAATTTTATAACATATTCTGATTGGCTATTGCCCCATGCGCCTGCATAAGAAATGAAACTTAACCACTCCCCTGATGGACTATATCAGGACCTCGCAGGCACACGGCCTGTTATGCGCAGTTGTGAACCAATAGGTACGAAAACATGGTGATCAATTCTTGCGTACGCGACCTACGTTCTATGTTACTGATATGCTTTCGACTGTTAATCCAGCTTTAGAAGCACCTTAAGATTTCTTGTTCAATCCTCCTGAACAGTAGTTCCCGTGGTAAACCCCCCCTCCCCCTAATTGTTATTTTATTCAAGCTAAGGTAGGTAGGAATTAATCATTGTCGACAGCGATGTCATTAGAGATGGAGAAAATTGCGCAAAGAGGTGAGAACTCGGAAGGAGTCGGCCAAGGCCTTAAGTAAGGAATCACGCCGGCACTCGCCAATCGCCTGGAGTGATTTCGGGAAATTATGGAAAACCTAAACCAGGCTAGCCGGGCCGGGAATCGAACCCGGGTCCTCCCGAATGAGAGTCCGAAGGCATATCACTCACTTCCTCGCCTCACTCGGTTTATTCAGGCTACGAACCAGCTACATTGTATGGGTAGTGATGTTAGACCATAGACTCACACCCAATAACTAAAAAACATGAGTTACACTTACAAAGCGTGATTTTTTTTTGTTTCTTACCGGAGCTTCATTTGCTAACAGTACACGGTAATTCCCTATGGAGCAGTCGTATAACCGTATATTTGCTCGCTCTTGTATTAATTATTAATTTGAAGGTAATTTAATATTCAGTGATCCATCTCTCCGAAGATTTATCAAATCTAAATCACATACGGTATTGTTCTTTTGTTCTCTCAATACAATTCAGGAAACAATATCATCGTAATTCTAAATCTACATTTGTAGTGAAGAAAGCGTGGTATCGTGTGGCTCCAATCGCTAAGGTGCAGCGCTCAACCGTCGATAAAGCTGAAACAATAACATTTCACGTCCAACTATGGAAAAAAAAATCAAAATTTCTGAACACCGAGTTTGTTCTGTAGTAACGAATAATTTCATTGTGTCGCCTCCCGACAAAAAACAAATCGTTACTTCAACATTCTTAAGGTGGCCGCCTGGTTGCGGGAATTTTGCACGTCTGAGGCCTAAAAGCACGGGAGCGCTAGGGGCGACCGAGACATGCGCATCGACGCTCGCATAGCCTCTACGTGCAAAGCACTGAACTGGCGTGCAGTCTTGCCGTCGATAACGCGCCTCTATGAGACTTTCAGCAGATACATTGCCACGTTATGACGTAATAATAAAAACAAAGGTTTTATGCACGACCCTATTCCTTTTTTAATGTTTTGTACTGGAATGTTCATACCTAAATATGACCGCGAAAACACCAGTTTGAGCCATTTTCACTATCATGAAATCATGCTTTAGAGAGAAATGGAGGAACTGAAAAACGTATACAGACGCGAAACGTGTCTTGAATGCTATTCGTTAACAGATCTCATTCAGACGCGTTGGAAGGTTTTTTAATAAAACGTTTCCTGCTGGAGCTCTGCACACCGTTCGGCGGCCTACCCAGGCGGTCACCTATCAGTACAGCAGTCTGCATAGGTTCGCTGGTTCTCTATCGCCGCTGGAGTTACCAGCAACTTTGATAATACATTGCGTGGCGAGTTGTGTCCGCCTTTGCATGTTACGCCCCCGTAATACTCAAACCATCTTAATTCCATTATGTTGCATCATTCTGAATGAAGTTCCCTCGTTCGCGGTTTAATAGTTCGCAGCTTAGCATGCAGGTTACGTGCATGCGTGACGTAGTCATGTCATCTAAAAATGTAATGTTATCCTCCGCCTTACACTACCGAAACCATGTTGCCATGTCCTGTTACATTCACAATCAAGTTTGCAATTATGTTTTTTTTTCCTTTAAGTGAAGCTCTAGTTAAGTGATCGTCGCTCACATTGCAAACACATTTTCCTTCGAACAATTATTACTTAGTGAACGTGACGCCGTTAGTATGTATGTTATGTGTAGGTATACCTAAAAATAACTACTGTTTTTCTTTTGCTTTTGACCCACATTCTGGTACATCGTACATTAGCTTTGTGGATTATGGTTATACACACACACACACACACACACATATATATATATATATATATATATATATATATACTATATATATAGTTTATCACTTATATATATAAACTATATATATCGTTTTATCACTTATTATTTCTAATAGGCCCCACACCCCACACTTTGTCTTGTAGTTAGACACTGGCGATAACTGTTGAGAGCATAAAAAAACTGTAACCCTATCATAATTTGACTGTATCCACTGTAATTTTTTTATGTGTTATTTTGCAGTTGTGGAATTTCAGCTTCTTTCTTTACAACTATTCCCTGACCCTGAGGAGTTCCTCGTCGACCATCCATTCCTGGCGATGATTGTGAACAAGAACGAACATTTGCAGCTCTTCATAACCACTGTCGTCGATCCTTCGGTGGGTTGATTATGCGAACAGTTACCTTTGTAATCTGAATAACATAGGAAACGTAGACTCGATAGGAACACATCTCTCCAGAATACAGCCTTACGTGGTCGACAAAAGTTTATCGTACAGTATTACCAGCACTCTGTGTAATAATGCAAATTTAATTTTAAAATGGTTTAGTGGGATATGAGGTAATACCATTAAATATTGTGTAATTTGCTGGACAGTCCTCCAACATTTACAATAAACTTAATAGTTTTTCTCAGTTATTTTTTATTTATTTTCTCCTGCAACCTTTCCTCTTAGTGTGTGGTGTGCTTATAAATTATATTTACACAGCATAGTTCTGCTGTGAAAATTATGAAAACTGAGTAGTTTCATAAAACTACTGTGGAAACACTCTTGATTAATTAATATTAGATCAATGGTCACTAATCAAGGATGTAAGATACGTGGCTGTATCAGAAAGATTCTAGGCTATAGTCCATTCACGGTTACGTACAACTTTTCTGAAGCACTACTTAAGTTCTACTTTCAGGATATTCCTCCGCCTCATGCAAACTAAGATTCTAGAAAATTACACCAAAGGGTAAACGCACCGCATTTGTGCNTCAGGATATTCCTCCGCCTCATGCAAACTAAGATTCTAGAAAATTACACCAAAGGGTAAACGCACCGCATTTGTGCGCACTCAGTTTAATAATACTTTGCATGAGAACTATTTCTTACTAGTCATTACCAACACAAATGTTTTCTCTCTGTTTTTATTCGTTTTAATTACAAACTAAATATTATAATTTATAGATAAAATATANCCAACACAAATGTTTTCTCTCTGTTTTTATTCGTTTTAATTACAAACTAAATATTATAATTTATAGATAAAATATAACTGAATGTTCAATTTAACCACAGATAAAGCTTTTTCTGTGTTTACAAAAATATAAAACGCTTGTGATACATGGCATACTTAGGAAACAACCAAACACATCTTATATAAAGTGATTTTTCATAGGTTCGATTAAAAAAAGTGTGAAGAAACCGCGAACGCAGTATTAGCTCTGTTTACAAGAGAGCATTTCCTTTATCTACGTTCACACACTATCTCCTTCAAAAATAGTTCCCTTGCACAGCAATACAGCGCTCCCAGTATTCCTGTCACTACTGGAATGTGTCCTGGAAATCTTCTCAAAGTTTGTCAAGCACCTGCGATTCACTCTGGAGCTCTGCAATAGTTGATAATTTCCGGTGACGAAACTTGAGTGTACGTACTGTTGGGCGCCACGAGTCCAAGCGGATTAATTACATGAGGAGGGGAAGCGGCCAACAAGGGGAAGGTAGCTGCGTGCGCAGCCTGCCGCAGCCTGATGCTTTATTAAAAACATGCACGCGGAATGTTTTTGTATACAACCGGGCCGTTACTGTTATCGCCTGCCGCCGGCCCGGGCCGTGCCGAAGGTCCAAGCTGGGGAGGCGAGCCGCCATAACTCGTGACGCCCGCAGTAAACGACCCTGAGGCGGAGTAACGGTCTTCAGTGGAAGAGGCCATCATCTCCACAACCAAAATAGGCGAGGCAAGTCCGCTTCGACATTTGTGGCATTGTGCACCGAGAATTCGTCCCCAGAAGCCAGACCGCCGATAGTGCGTTCTGCTGCCGGATTTTNACATTTGTGGCATTGTGCACCGAGAATTCGTCCCCAGAAGCCAGACCGCCGATAGTGCGTTCTGCTGCCGGATTTTAAGGGCGCCGCCTATCCGGCGCTTGAGTTGCGTTGCAGTGTTTAAAATCCGCGTCGTTTTACGAAACTGCTAAACGTGTCCCCATTATACCGATGTACGAAAAGAAAAAAACACTTCAGACGAGGTATGTAGAGACCTGAAAAATTCGTGAGTTCAACTACCTGCAGGCTGAACTCTACAGTCTTATGTACAAATATGCCGATGTCAACTGCACATTGGATGTCTGTTGTCACAGTGGAAGGCGACGATTGGGCCAGCGTTCTCCAGGAGGTGTCAAACATCGTGTGGTCCAATGGCTGAAGTTATATAAACACACGTGTTTTGAATTCTAGTTTGTGCCAAAATGAATCAGCGAATTTTTCAGGTCTCTAGGTATGAGTAATACTCTCAATACATCATGCCCGTTATAAATGTTATTTCCGAGTCCTCCAACACAGCTAACAAACTGCTTTTTCACACTGCTGTAATCTCGCATCATTCTGGTCGGAAACATGCGAAACTATTATANAGCTAACAAACTGCTTTTTCACACTGCTGTAATCTCGCATCATTCTGGTCGGAAACATGCGAAACTATTATAGGGACCTGCACTGAACTTTGCTTCAGACTTCCCCCCGATAAAATGACAGGGTCGCCGCTTAAAATTCTATAGGTACACGCAGCACGACGAGAACGCCGCACGCCAGTTCAGCACCTTGCGCGTAGGAGTGATGAGGCACTAGGCACGCGTGTTAGTGTCGCCCTTATCGCTCCATTGCTTCTGAGCCTCAAATGCGCCAAACAGCTCCAAGTAGGCGGCGCCCTTAAGGCGTCTGAAGGAGGACATTCGGCGAAGGCGTCTGAATTTGTGGTGCGACTCTTTGGCCCTACGTGGTGCTGCAATTACGTGGATGTCACCGAGCTCTCCTCACACTCGAGTTTCTCGCCGGAAACAACATGGCCGTGCTTCCGCCGTCCATCCTGCACGCAAGGTTTGGCTTCTGGACTTCGCCATCCTCCCGAAGATGAAGATCCAGTTCAAAGGTCGACGTTTTGACACCTCTGAGAAGATCCACCTGCTGATCGCAGACACTTGACACACTTCCAGGACATATTCCACAAGTGGCAGAGGTAGTGGTCGCGCTACATTGCTGCGCAAGGGAATTGTTTCGAAGGCGATAAAGTGCAAACGTAGATAAATAAAGTGTTTTCTTGTAAACAGAGATAGCCTTGAATCTGTTTTATACCACCTCGTATTTTCAATGGTAATTATATTATCTTCCTCGTGACCAACTATCTTCAGCAAACTTATTTANTTTTATACCACCTCGTATTTTCAATGGTAATTATATTATCTTCCTCGTGACCAACTATCTTCAGCAAACTTATTTAGTTTTATTTCATCGATGTTAGAATTTTTGCCGAACATATTACAAAATTTACATACTCCACACATTTGTAAAATAACTGCTTGTTCTGGTCAGAAGAAAAGAAGAATACGGCTCTCCGATGTTTTTAATTGCGACTGTGCAGACAACGTACAGCCAACGTTCACCATCAGGGGCGACGGAACCTTATCACTTAGGTTGGAGGGAGTGGGGAGGCTAGATCATGTAATTAATTTGGTACCCAGGGTACTGGATACAGCATCGCTTCCTAAATTTTGTTTATGAAACAATTGCCAGTGTTTACACGCCTGAGAAACTAAAACAAGGTAATAAACCTTTTTATCAAAATTTGCGTCTCCGAGCTGAGGACTCGATATAAATTTATGTGACTTGAAGGGTCTTTCATACTTATCTTTCAACTTTCCCATGTCTCCGTACATTTGACGGGAGCCGATTCACACCGAAGTCGGCTCC
The DNA here is from genome assembly GCA_002778355.1 of Clitarchus hookeri. Classification (NCBI taxonomy): domain Eukaryota; kingdom Metazoa; phylum Arthropoda; class Insecta; order Phasmatodea; family Phasmatidae; genus Clitarchus; species Clitarchus hookeri. The sequence goes on from NQII01004668.1 coordinate 16,833, forward strand.
AGCCAGGATTTGCAAACCCTGATTAAAAATCCCCCTCCCTTCCAGGGCGGAAAAATATTACGACATCGCAGGGTAGTATTTTTCATTTCATGTACATTTACACATTTATTTTCAGGTATGTGCAAGCACAAGTCGAAAGTTCTTTCTCTTCTTAAAACACCATCTTCTCCAACTGGCAGTGTTATCTCCGTTGGGCGGCGTTCCAAAACGTTACTCTGCGAGTAAGCTGTTCTCTTTGGCTATCCCAAAACACTGTGAGCAAATGCTTTACTCGCTCTTAGCAGTGTCCCAAAACTGCAGAGTAATTACTCTGAGCATTCTGCCAGAGTAAAACTTTTACACGCACTATTTCAGCGAGTAACGAAAGGTAAAACGNTTACTCTGAGCATTCTGCCAGAGTAAAACTTTTACACGCACTATTTCAGCGAGTAACGAAAGGTAAAACGAAAATTGTGGAAATTTTAGTAGAATTAAACAAATTGAAAGGAAATGTGGACATTGTTTTTTACAGACACAAACAGGAAAATTGCAGACTAGCGATAAACTTCGTATTTTTATTTAAAAGTTAACTTTTATAAATGTTGCGTTTTTAGACGTAATGTTTATGATTAATTTATGGCAAGTGAAGCTGTTTGTCTATTTAACTAATATTTTGGAAAAGAAATAATTTGGGGAAAGAGACAAATATCTTTTGGAATTGACATTGGTTGCTTAATCAGTACGTATTTGAAAACACAGAATGCTATTTGCAGCATGCCCGTTCTAAAACCCCGTTTACTTTTGCTTTCCTCAGTTGTTACTCTCTGTTACTTTATTCTGTTCTCGNACTCTGAGCATTCTGCCAGAGTAAAACTTTTACACGCACTATTTCAGCGAGTAACGAAAGGTAAAACGAAAATGGTGGAAATTTTAGTAGAATTAAACAAATTGAAAGGAAATGTGGACATTCTTTTTTACAGACACAAACAGGAAAATTGCAGACTAGCGATAAACTTCGTATTTTTATTTAAAAGTTAACTTTTATAAATGTTGCGTTTTTAGACGTAATGTTTATGATTAATTTATGGCAAGTGAAGCTGTTTGTCTATTTAACTAATATTTTAGAAAAGAAATAATTTGGGGAAAGAGACAAATATATTTTGGAATTGACATTGATTGCTTAATCAGTACGTATTTGAAAACACAGAATGCTATTAACAGCATGCCCGTTCTAAAACCCCGTTTACTTTTGCTTTCCTCAGTTGTTACTCTCTGTTACTTTATTCTGTTCTCGGAGTAACGTTTAGAAACGCCGCCCTGCTGATTAAGTAGGCAGGCGACCAATGAGCGCCCTTGACGTCACACATCGCATGTTTGCGCTTGGCGACTTGAGTGTGTCACGCACAGCGCTTCAGTCGAAAAGCCAGTGTCGTGCAGACAAGATGTGCACGGCATTATGCTGTCCGAATGCACTAGGGCCCCATTTGTTGGCGATGATCACAGCCGCGCTGGGCAAAGTCTCCTCTTGACCAGGACAGCCATCAACCAGACCAGCTTAGCAGAAGTCTTCACAGGTAGGGAGTGACGTCGTGTAGAAAGATTTTCGCCATCGGAAAAAAAATATTATTGCAGGCGGGCAGGGTGCACGGAAATTATGACGTGCAGAAAAATGGTCTGTCCAGCAGATTAAATGAGACGGCCGAGCGTCTCAATGCATCAAAAATGATGCTAATTATTTTAAGAAAAGTTAAAACATGCTCTGAAATGAAATTAAATACACACGTCAACTAACAACACTTCTAACGCACGTATTTGTTAAACCCCAACGGAGATAACAGTTTCCAGAGTCTAGAACTAAGCGGAGCACACGCCTATATAATTAAAATTAGGAATTAAATACGACACTGTAATTGCTATCGTGTAAACACCAAACGCTCGTTTGATGCCGGTGGTTCTGTTACTGGGCCAGGTCTCGGAACCAATCCACACATGAGCACACAGTGGGTCGCTGCACGAACGCATCGTGCGGGTTGTTCCGTGAACCACGTGGTGCACGTCGGTGCAGATTGGTGTGGTACAACAAAGGGCTGTAGTCTGGCGTGGCCACGGCGGACCACGTCAATAGAAACAAACAATGAACGTGAATACAAACGTAGATGCTAAAGAACCAAGTAACCGTATGGCCTGACTTCTATTTCATGAAACAGGCACAGTAACATACTAATCGTATTTATGAAATAGGCCTAACATCCCATGCTAAAAATTTAAAAACCAGTTTATAATAAACCCATCGATCTGAAATAATCTATCAAATACCTCAAATAAAGAATCACTGTTAACCTAAAACAAATTATGGCCTAAGTTGATAGGATCTGTGCAGTCTTAGGTCCTATGAGTAATGAAAAGTCTGCATAACAACATCTAAGAAATCAGTGAGCAGAAACGAAAACTAATTCCCTATAGTTTACATGATATCAGGATTAATCTATGTTTTTCTGTGCATAAGTCACAAACAAACACTGCAATTGGTTTCGAAACACCAGCACACTGTTCATAATCCCGTCTTGGACAGGATGTACGTTTACCCCACATCTTTTACCACAGATTCTTGACATATGGAGCAGAACCAGTCGTCTTCACGAACCTCTACCACGACATCTTCCACTATTGTTAGGTGTTGATGGGTGAACCACTGCTTGCTACCTTTCTTTTTAAGCTCTTTTCCGGAGATCCTGATTCATTAGTTGTGCTTTTTCTGTTATATTTTCGTTATTTGAAAAGCCCTTTTCGCATTTCCTGAAACTGAATTTTGTATGAAATAGATGTCAACAGTTCAGCTCTTTGGGCACCTTTCTTGCCTTCCCCCTGTTTGTGTGTCGGTCGTGGCAAAGGGCCTGCTTCCCTATTTTCACAGTTAGTCTTCTGGCAGAACTAGCCCCACCTTCAGTTTTTTTTTTTTTGTGACTGAAACAGGGATATCTTCTTGGGCAACTGCTAAGTCCTCTACTTGCATTTCTTGCTAGCAGAACGAGCTGTTGTTGTATTCTCTTCAGCTTCGTCTCTCTACTGCTTGGTCTCTCTTCAGNTAGCCCCACCTTCAGTTTTTTTTTTTTTGTGACTGAAACAGGGATATCTTCTTGGGCAACTGCTAAGTCCTCTACTTGCATTTCTTGCTAGCAGAACGAGCTCTTGCTGTATTCTCTTCAGCTTGGTCTCTCTACTGCTTGTTTTTGAATGTACGGTTTTCGGGAATAAANGCTTGGTCTCTCTACTGCTTGGTCTCTCTTCAGCTTGGTCTCTCTACTGCTTGGTCTCTCTTCAGCTTGGTCTCTCCACTGCTTGTTTTTGAATGTACGGTTTTCGGGAATAGAGCATGTGTATGAAAAGACGTTCTTAACCGCAGGAGCTATTCCGTTGATTTTTAAACCACTCATTTCATTACTCAANAGCATGTGTATGAAAAGACGTTCTTAACCGCAGGAGCTATTCCGTTGATTTTTAAACCACTCATTTCATTACTCAACATGGTTGCTCTGTTGTATGCCTGTGAAAGCAATGCAGAAACTTCTATGATAGGTGGCTCATGAGTTCTTGGCCACTTGCATACAGCTTCATCGTAGTATGCTTGGAAGGGCTTAAATATTGACATATCGAGTGTCTGTGGACGATGCATAGTATGCCCAGGAAGTTGAAGGAGTAAAACTCCATTTGATCGTGACAACTGGATAGCATCAACATTTTTTTTTTTTTTTGTGTGTCGTGTGACTGTCCAGAAACAGCAAACCTTGATCTTCTGCTGATGTTATGGCATATGAAATGAAATATTCCAGTCATTATGTTAAGAGCTCAGTGTTGATGTAACCTGTCTTTGGAATTTCAATAATACTTAATGGCCGGGTGCCGATTTTCAGTGAGGATACGTCCAAAGCCTCTTGAATATTATCGTAGTTCGAACGAAGTTCCCCCACTGGCACTTGTGCAGCAGAGGAATGTGGTGTTGATTCCTCGTTAACCACTTGAAACGCTACCTACGTGGTGTTTTCCTTTTTGTTCAACTACCTTGGTGATTTTTTNTTGATTCCTCGTTAACCACTTGAAACGCTACCTACGTGGTGTTTTCCTTTTTGTTCAACTACCTTGGTGATTTTTCTGCACTGTCAAGAAGCCAGATTCGTCGACATTAAAGGCGCGCAAAGAATTCAGTTCATTGTCATTGACAANTTTTTCTGCACTGTCAAGAAGCCAGATTCGTCGACATTAAAGGCGCGCAAAGAATTCAGTTCATTGTCATTGACAATCTTTTCCAGCATATCGTAAAATAGAAGGACACTTTCTTGATTAAAAACCTCTTATCCTTGCAATGGACGCATTTCCCAGCTGCCATAGACTTAAATTGGGACGTCGTTTCATAAACGAGTGATACCATACTTACCCACCAATTAATTTTCCTTGTTGAAGGTGCCAACAAAATGAGGATGAGCTTCAAGTGCCTGAAAAGCTAGCATTCGAAAGTCAGTTGTCGTAAGACCGAACGTACTCTCTTCAAACTTTACGATTATACAAACTACCTCTCCATAGGAATCTGGTATTGGTATCTCTCTGCCATTCACTAGCCTGTTAATACAAATGTTCAATTCGCACTTGACTTTGCATGGGTACCAGATTATTTAGGTCCGCCTAAAAAGTTTAAACAAATGATTGCTCATCTGTGATTCTAGTAAAAATATCAAAATATTGGTACGTTATATAATACAGATTTTCCATGTATAATTTGTAACAGACTATTAGCAATTAGGTACACGTCCGACTCCTGTATAAAGTTGCGCAGGTAAGTTCGTTAAAATTCCGGCTAGATATTTCAAGAGCAAAATAAAATGAGATCTCAAGTCACCGAGATGAGAATGGACCTAAATACACGAGAGAATTCCGAACTTCTGCATGACGCAAGTTTAACTTACTAGCTGAGTGGCAGAGACGGTGGTTCATGCTATGTTATTCCGGACCCCGGCGGCCATATTGTCTGCCATGTTGGATGCCAGTGACCTTCACCTCAGTAACATGTGACCTTGAAAACCAAAAATCCCAGAAAATCCCAAAAATTATAAAGAATTTATTTAAAACATTTATTCAAAATTATTAAAAATAAGTATTATTAACTTTTTTAAATATTTAAAATGTGTTTAAGAAATTATTATAAAAAAATGTATTAAAAAACATTTCCGAAGATGCCCCGCACCCCGCCCAGCACACGACTGACCCCCACCACCAATTGCTATTGGCTGTTTAGTCGGCAGGTCTCCACCCCCACCACCCCTCACCGATACTCATTCTATCGCATTTTGATTTTTTCGTTTGTCATTTATTTATACATTGCTGGAGGACGCCATCTTGGATTTCATATGTTTTTTTTTACATCACCTAGGTGGTACTAGTGTATTAATAATTGATATCGTCACCAGGCGATATGTCGATTTAGTCATCAGATGGCAGCCATATTTGTTTTTATTTTTAAAGTATAGGTTGCACTGTCAGCACCCTCCTTCTTGGATTCTATTTTCAACAAATAGGTGGCGTTAATTTCTCGATTCAGCCACCAGGTGATCTGACGGTACTTATACTTATAGACATAGGAAAATCTGCAATTTTTAATTCTATTTAAAAAAAAATTTAATCAACAGTATACCTGCATGCTTGATGCGGGAATTTNGAAAATCTGCAATTTTTAATTCTATTTAAAAAAAAATTTAATCAACAGTATACCTGCATGCTTGATGCGGGAATTCGACTACCTCCGTAATTTATTAAATATATTATTTTTACTAAAAATTTTCAGTTGTTCTATTTTACAAAGTATTTTTTATTTAATTATATAATTGTACATATAGTAAAATTGTACTTTATATAATACTCTTTAATTAAATTTATTTTATTTCTGTGCCTTTTAAATTCTTTATATTCTGGCAAATTAAGTAAATGTGAAATAAAACACAATTTCATTCACAGGCATTTTTTATTCAATTAATTTATTACAGTCGCTCATGCCCTCAAAAAAATTACAATATTCTTATATATTCATGCATCTCAATATATACTACTTTGTTGCATGTTACAGTCTTTTATACATTTTACTATTAAAACACGTGTTGACCTTGAGCGAAAATATTGTGACGTGTATTACACCGACACACTATGCAGGGCGGGTTATGTAGGTAACTNCGTGTTGACCTTGAGCGAAAATATTGTGACGTGTATTACACCGACACACTATGCAGGGCGGGTTATGTAGGTAACTACACTTTCGAGGATATGTACCATAGTCACAAGAGACCTGCTTGAAGCAAACATGGTACTGAGGTACTGATGACGAATGCACTTCACCTTTACAGGTACTTGCATGTCTAAGTAAATTATATATATGGCTGAAAAGCTTACCGCATCTGTTACACAAATATGACATGCAACAGGGATTTGTGGCACAATTAAAGCGCTCATAAAAAATGCCTGTGAATGAAATTGTGTTTTAGAATTTAAAAGGCACATAAATAAAATTAATTTAATTAAAGAGTATTATATAAAGTACAATTTTACTATATGTACAATTATATAATTTAAAAAAATACTTTTTAAAATGGAACAACTAAAATTTTTTTATGATATTTAATAAATTGCGAAGGTCTGTTTTTTTTTTTTTTTTTTTTTTTTTTTTTTTTTTGCCATTCCAAGCTTAGTGCATAACGCAGGTCCCACATCAAGCATGCAGGTATACTGTTGAATTAAAAAATAATTTAATAGGATGAAAAATTACAGATTTTTCCTATGTCTATAAGTATGAGTATCGTCAGCTCACCTGGGGACTGAATCGAAAAATTAACGCCACCTATGTGTTGAAAATAGAATCCAAGATTGAGGAAGCCGACAGTGCAACCTATACTTTAAAAATATAAAACAAATATGGCTGCCACCTGATGACTAAATCCACATCTCGCCTGGTGACGATATCAATTATTAATACACTTGCCCCACCTAGGTAATGTAAAAGAAAACATATGAAATCAAAGATGGCGTCCTCTAGCAATGTATAAACAAATGACAAACGAAAAAACCAAATTGGCTACATACGCTAGAATAAGTATTGATGAGGGGTGGTGCGGGTGGAGATCTGCCGACTAAACAACCAATAGCAATTGGTGGTGGGGTCAGTCGTGTGCTGAGCGTGGAGCTGGAGAACCTCCGGAAATGTAAGTTTTTCTAAATAAATGTTTTAAAAATAAATACATTTTAAATTTTTTTTTAATAATACATTTTTCAATATTTTTTAATAATTTTTTTNTAAATGTTTTAAAAATAAATACATTTTAAATTTTTTTTTAATAATACATTTTTCAATATTTTTTAATAATTTTTTAATGAATTTTAAAATAGTTTTTATTAATTTTTGGAATTTTTGTGATTTTCGGGTTTTTTTCAAGGTCACAGGTCACCNATGAATTTTAAAATAGTTTTTATTAATTTTTGGAATTTTTGTGATTTTCGGGTTTTTTTCAAGGTCACAGGTCACCGAGGTCAAAGTCAAAGGTCAATGTCACCGACATCGAACATGGCGGACAAGATAGCTGCTGGGGAACCGGAATGTCAGATCACGAAAAGCTCCGGCGTTCCATGCTCTTGAGCCAAGGTCGGCCAAATAATTTTGTGTTTATTTAAAACAAAAGTTCTAGTTGTAAAAATAAACCGATTAGGCTCTGTGAGTAAATATTTTTCCTGAACCACAGTTTCAGAAGTAAAATCATAAAAAATTCAAAACATTTATTGTGGTAAGTAGTGTGCTTATGTTCCTTCTGGGACATGGTTCATAAGTATAAGCTAAGAGTTGTCCACCATCTTGGTTGACATCACAATTGGGGCTCGCGGCTCGGTGTTGAGCATGTTAATGAATTAGGAGAATTACGTGAAATTAAGGTGAAAGCAGGTTGTAGGGGACCCAGACCCCGAAATGCCCAAAGGCAGTGCTCGAAATAAAAGACACGAAGTCTGAAAACTTGCACGTAATTACTCTTGCACAAAACACTTTACATCACTCTCAGGTGAAAACTTTATATTGGTTCTGGCCTGCGGCCCGCCAGATGGGTTAAACTGAAAAAGGTGCTAACGACCACTGTGGATTTACTTGTGAATTATGTTTCCCCAGGCAATTCAAGTCCTGGGGAAGAAGGGGCGGTGACTCCTGGTGAGAACGAAATTATAAGGTTCAAAGAAGTTACGTTAGTATTGCAAATTACGTGATTGGTGCACAAAAGTTGAGTTCACGTAGAGCGTGCACGATGCGACCGACCCCTTGAGATGCTAGACAGCGACTGACTCTGGCAAGCTTGCAAGGCGCGAACTATGGTAGCACTTGGCTCGCCCTGAACTATTTTTGCCTGCTAGAAACTTGCAAAAATTGAAACAAACTCAAACCCTTGCATGAAAATAAACANTCGCCCTGAACTATTTTTGCCTGCTAGAAACTTGCAAAAATTGAAACAAACTCAAACCCTTGCATGAAAATAAACAAAATATACACAATAGTACCTAGCACATAACAAATACAAATTAGACGTGAATGACATGAAATGGGTGAAACAACTGAGATGAAAAAACATGTAAATTGGAAAATGAATTAAACCCTGAAATGCTTGTAGGGGTGTCCTTAAATATCCACAAGCTTGGTGTGTCTTTCTTTCCTTTTGATTAATTGTATTTCCCTATAATTTTCCTGCTCGTGATCCATCATAATGCACCCTCTACCACCAGGGGGAGGGGGAGATGGTATGGCGTTGTGCTGCCCTGCACTTTGCTACACTCGCACTACACTCCTCTCGGCATTCGAGGTGCACTATTGATACACTGGTGCCAGTTGATGAAGTGGACATGCGGCATAGCAAATGATCTGAGAGGCAGGATGCCATCCTGCATCTAACGCCCCCTCCTGCTGAGACAGTTTGTGGGCCACGCATCTTCAGGTGCCGCAGGGGCAGGCTGTGGTCCCACAATGTCGGGGCTGTAGGATGTACGGGGACCTTGGGTTGCCTTAACAATGCTGGTGCTGCTGCTGCT
>NQII01004668.1:30470-52149 GCA_002778355.1 Clitarchus hookeri
CACTTTATATGATGTAGGAGTACAACATGAAATGTGAACTACTTTTATTCAATATAACATCCTGAATTCTGATATATGCTAAACTTTTTTTCTCGATTTGTTACGAAATGAGTTGTAAAAACGGAATTTGCAATGTATGATTTTTTTTTACTTGAGAAGCAATTCGGCGATAATTAATAAATGGCGCACTTCTGTTTTTAAGGAGCTCGCAAATGTTAACTATTTAAAAATAATATAATTAATTCTAACTTAGCAAAACCTTAAAGTCTGTATACATCAAATTAATTACTTTGTATGTCGCTTCTCGTAAGTTACGAAAATTACATATTTTACTAATAATCCCTACAGCACGATGTTGATAAAATGTCTATGCGACATAACATCAAAAAGTTGTGTATGTCGCATGGACGTCCCGAATGCCACTATAATATAGGAGCGACTTCAGGGGGGACATCCAAATGTCTGCAATTTAGGACGACCCCAAGGCGACGTCCATGCGACTTCACGAGAGAGACCCATGCGACGTCGCATGGACATCGCCTTGGGACGTTCCAAATTGCGGACATCTGGATTTCCCCCGACGTCACTGCTACATCATTGAGACATTCAAGACGTCCTTGCGACGTTCCCCACTTTTTGATAGGACATAACATCGATATTTTATCAATGCCGAGCTTTACGGGGTAGCACTAAATTATTTTTTTTTATCAGAAAATAGTAAACAGGGCAAATAATATATTTGCAAACAAAATGTAATTTATAGTAATAGTAGTAAATAACAATTGTAATATGCCAGTGGCTGAACTGGAAACCATAACAAAAACATGACACCCATGTAAAAATATTCTTAGCATGCTTAAAATCAAACACCAGCAACATGAAAAACCAACATGTAAAGGTACGTAAATACAACATTTGCTTCCTCGAATGTTATGTCTAAATAAGTACATTTACTTACCGGAATTTTATGTTTAAATAATAATACATAGTCACACAAATACAACACTCGCATCACATTCACCATGACCACACGACCACGATGTCATTTTGATCGATAAATGGAAATGAACATCGAAATGTGTTAAATTGATACTAAAAGTGTGAATAACAAAATGTAATACTGATAAAACATGTTTTAAATAATGTTATTGAATTTAAAAACTTTAAAGTACTCCATTTCAATAAAATATGGATTAATATTTCTCTAAAAGTCATGCATTTTACTCTGTTAAGTACGAAACACATTGCACAGAGATCGAACAAGTATCTGTTACAAAATACATGCGTTGATGGTGAACAAAAAAACTACATAGATTCTTCGTCACAAATAGGATGCGACCCAAATTCGACATTGTCACATCGCTGCAATAGGTTTGCGACTAGATGTGCTGTTTGGCAAGCGACAGTATTTCATGTTGAAAACTTAAATTTGTATTGCCTAAGACGTAACTTATAAAGAATTCTTTATGTTTCTTCCATTGGCACTACAATTTACTGAACCACATTATCGGTATGAATGTATGTTTGTCCGTCGATCATATCATGTTTACAACGATGCGCAACATGGCACTGACTCATTGGTGCCAACTGTGTCTACCTAAACTTCCTGTCATATACAAAATTTAAGTACACAACAGAAGTGTTAAATTAAGTTAAATCCGTGTTTACTATGAACACTCTTTAGATCTTTCCCCACATCTGTTTTTTTCTCGCGTTTTTCTGTTATAAGCTTTAATTGAATTTACTAATATTAGAATCGACTGTTTAAAACAACAGTATCAACATTATGTTGCAGTTTACAGCTCAATGATGTAGGTTTGAATATCTGCAATACATTCATGGACTCTTCATGGATTAAGAAAATTTTATACGATCATGCATTTATTGAATTCAATTACATTAATTAAATTTATTGAACCAAAATATCACTTTTTTGCCTTTAAATGAATTGCGTTCATGTCTTCAAGTCTCCGCATTAAAATGTATCACAAACTTAAGTTTGTTAGATTAAAAAAATTTATAAAAACCAAGTTTTAAAAATACTAAAAGTAAAATTTTAAAGTATATACGACTTAAGGCCCTTACACAATATAAATCATTAGCGTTTTTTGTAAAGTCAAAGTTCGTACAATTGAAATTCGGTTCTGCGAGCTTCGTAAAATTGTGTATCGTGTTATGTAAATCATTATCATATTATCCAGGAATGCATTTTACGGGCCTTCTTTTTTAAATAGGCTTAAAATTCGTATTATAAGTTTATTTCAAAACAGAAAAACTGACTTGTTTACCATACTCAAAATATCAATTAATGTATTTCGTCTTCACGTGATATTCCTTTATCATTTATTTAACTTAGACGAACTTCATTTACTATACCGAGATACAAAAAATTGCCTACAATAAAACAATACTCATTCCACATAACCTCTGTTAGATTCTTGACAAAATGGCTGCTTGACTTTGACTGACAGTTCCATTGTATATATAAGAAACAACTTATCGGAAAGCAAACGTAAAGTCAAATCGTAAAGTCGAATGTTAAAGTTTTCAATCGTGTGCGTCTTTATACTAGACACAAAAAAAATTTGTTAAACTACAAACATTTTTTCTTGATCAAATTGTACTTTATTTTATATGCATCCTTATTTTGTAACAACTTTAATTGTGTGCACACAACTCTCTTATTATGAGATTACTTCTATTAATATTGTCAGAAAATCTGTGATCGGCGACTGAATTTATGTTTTCAAGAAAATATAGAACATGTTCTAAACAAACATCTAGAAGGAAAACGAGATATTAAAAAAATTGAAAGAGAATATGGCCACGATTATGACGTTCGTAAGACGTCATATAGCATTCAATGATTTGAATTCAATGAAAATTGAAGGTAATTTTAAGAAAAAATTTGAAAGTGTGAAAGGGCCTTTAAGACAAAATATGATTTTACAATAAAATTTTTTAAAATAATGTAGATTTTAAATGAAACGTTCATAATGTAATGTTCTTGTCGTGTGGCAAATCCGTTGTACAAAGCCATGGTGTCGTAATTTCACATGCAAATTTACATATATCAAATTATTTTTCAACATACCTTCATTTTTTATAGAATGTAATTTATTGAATGCTATATGACGCCTTAGAAACGTCGTAATCGCGCCCATGATATCTTTCAATTTCTATAATGACTCGTTTTCCTTCAAGATTTGCTTTTAGATCATGTTCTATATTTCCTGGAATCCAAAATTTCAATCGCTAATTACAACTTTTCTGACAGTATTCATGGGTGTAATCTCATATTAATATACTAGAATGCAGAAATTCAAGTTGTTAGAAAATAAGGATGCATATTTAAAAAAAAAGACATTTACAATAAAATGAAGAATATTGTTGTGGTTTAACCAATTATGTTCGCGTTGTGCATGATTCGTAGATACTTCTAAAAATTTACTTGTGGGATTTTGAAAACTGGCTTTATTAAAAAGTTTGTGATAATTTTTCATATGGATACATGAAGGTTTATAGAATACAATTCGTTGAAAGGCAAAGGAAGTGATTTTTTAGTTCAATTAATTGTATTCAAGTAATTGAATTCTATAAATATATGACCGTGTAAAATGGCAAACCTACATAATTCAGCTGTAAAATGCATCATCCTTAAAAAACTTGAGGTCTTGTTTGCAAGACATTTCTTTTTTTCGTTATAATCATGCCTTAATGACATTTTTAAGAAATTTTAATTTCATACGACGGGCAAACTTTGTTGTAAACTGTGCAGAAGTTAGTACATATTTTTAATAATCATTNGAAATTTTAATTTCATACGACGGGCAAACTTTGTTGTAAACTGTGCAGAAGTTAGTACATATTTTTAATAATCATTTAACTAAATAACTAACAATATAAAAATCCTTAAGTAGACGTAATATGATAATATGTTTTATCCACAGCGCTCATCCTTGATGGTGCAATTGTATAGTGCGCCCACCCCCCTGTGTTCTGAAGTGGTAGCGTCTATGATAGCGTCCTTTTCGTGAGAAAATTGGCGGTTAATGTTTATTGACAAATATTTGTATGGTTGTTAAAATTTGGTTATAGGTAGTGTGATATTAAGAGTATATTTCAAAAGTATGAATTAACACTATGTCTTATGTTCGAAAGAATTGAGTTTTAACATAATATGGCAATGTTGTCATTTGTGATAGACGCCATTGTAAGCCGTCGAAGCGTTATTTTGTGTGTTGCGTATTTTTAAAGTGTGAACCAAATGGATTCTGCTGGCGATTCATCTGTTTATAGGATAGAAACAGATTTATTAATGAGATTGACTGAACCATATAAGGCTATTTTGGACTCTACAGAAACTGATGTTAATACTATCCATAAAAAGAATGAAGCGTGGACACATATATCAAAACAGTATAACATAAACAGGAGCTTTAAAAAGGTTAGTACAATTTCTCTTTAATTATACTCTTATCGAAATTAGTGTTTTTGTGTGCAGTTTACACGTTAATTTTTACTAGCCTCAGTTACTGTCCGGTGACTAACCGAGTTGGTTTATTTTGCAGAATACTTGACCATGCTACGTTATTGTTATTCGTATACCATGTGTATACATGGTTTAGTGGTGGTTTAGCACTATCGAAATCGATCTGTGAAAAAAATTCCCTTCCCTAACTTTAATATATTATTATGGACACTGGTTGGCATGCTGCCAGTGAATTTGGTAGTTCAGGGAAAATAATCGCATTACTGAACGGCGTATGAGTGTGGTACGCTTTCGTAGTATTGACTGAGAGGGGCGAACGTTAGTTAACCCGTTCATATAGCGAAAAAAAAAGTACGGTAATTATTAAGTTCAGGGGCTTTTCTGTAAAAAGNAACGTTAGTTAACCCGTTCATATAGCGAAAAAAAAAGTACGGTAATTATTAAGTTCAGGGGCTTTTCTGTAAAAAGAAAAAACCTCCTAAAAGTGGTATATATCGACTCTACTAATCACGTAGAACAATAATATACTAGGGGCATTAACGTCCGACGAATTTCCTAACATGTGCCCACCTAACCAAACAACCCAACTCCATGATGGGTGAATCACTATTTTACATTTTTAAACTAACCTAGGATGTTAAGGTGTTAATCTAACTTAGGTGAGTTGAAAACCCAAACACCCTAGGTTAGTTTAAAAATNTTTTAAACTAACCTAGGATGTTAAGGTGTTAATCTAACTTAGGTGAGTTGAAAACCCAAACACCCTAGGTTAGTTTAAAAATGTAAAATAGTGGTTCTCCCATTGTGGGGTTAGGTGGGCACATATTAAGAAATTAGTCGTACGTTAATGCCCCTAGTATATTCGTGTTCTGCATAATTAGTAGNAACGTTAGTTAACCCGTTCATATAGCGAAAAAAAAAGTACGGTAATTATTAAGTTCAGGGGCTTTTCTGTAAAAAAAAAAACCTCCTAAAAGTGGTATATATCGACTCTACTAATCACGTAGAACAATAATATACTAGGGGTATTAACGTCCGACGAATTTCCTAACATGTGCCCACCTAACCAAACAACCCAACTCCATGATGGGTGAATCACTATTTTACATAGGTGAGTTGAAAACCCAAACACCCTAGGTTAGTTTAAAAATGTAAAATAGTGGTTCTCCCATCGTGGGGTTAGGTTCTGTTAGGTTAGGTGGGCACATATTAAGAAATTAGTCGTACGTTAATGCCCCTAGTATATTCGTGTTCTGCATAATTAGTAGAGTGAAAATATACCACTTTTTGGGGAAACACATGTGTCTACATAATATTTCATTATGCTGTATACCAATTGAAGATGTACTCACCTAGGTAGGTGGTGGATACAGTTGTCCCGCGGCGAGTAGGAAATGGTGTAGACGTTCGCGTTCGTCGGGGTACCGGCGACGAAACATGAATTCCGCCAGGTACCCCACGAAATGCGGCGTTCTCCTGCCGTACCGAGGAAGCCCGTGTCTCACGNCAGACCCCACGAAATGCGGCGTTCTCCTGCCGTACCGGGGAAGACCGTGCCTCACGTCACGCCGTACATGCTCTATTCTTTGGGTGTTCGCTCCTGTAGAGGGATCAATGAAATTCATGCTATGATTCACCCGAAGATGCTCATAGCCGCGCTTTGAAAGACAATTATAAGCACGCCAACAGTCACTAATAATTGTCGTTCCAGGCTCTATGTATTGCGTGATTACGTTCAGGAGCGTTTTGCTAGTTAGATCAACGACGGGAACAAGAAATATACGATTTGTACGTGTCTCGATCTTGCCGAAAACCCACTGCCCCTGGACGTTTCGACCCCTATTATATTTACGTTTACCAAACTTAGCCTCATCTATTTCCACGTATGAACCCACACCCCTTATCTTACGCCCTGTCTCAAGCATACACCATTCAACCATCACCTCGTGACAAAAGGACAAACAATCCACGATGGTTGGCAAACTAACATAACACATACTAATAATATATTTGGTGCGAGGATGTGGAATAGTTAAATACAAATACGTAATCTTGCAAATAATCTGAATTGATAAANTCTATTTCCACGTATGAACCCACACCCCTTATCTTACGCCCTGTCTCAAGCATACACCATTCAACCATCACCTCGCGAAAAAAGGACAAACAATCCACGATGGTTGGCAAACTAACATGACACATACGAATAATATATTTGGTGCGAGGATGTGGAATAGTTAAATACAAATACGTAATCTTGCAAATAATCTGAATTGATAAATTACTTTTTCCAAACCACGTGTCATGCCGAAATGATTTTTTTAAATTACAAAGCACCTTCTTGTACTTCTTACCGACACGGGTCCTAACAGACCGTTGACAGAGAAAGAATTCGCTGTCCTCGGCCAATTCAATAACCATCGTGCATTTGTGGCACCTTACCTCATTTGACAATACCCCGTGATCTACCAAAAAGTCGAACAAAAATGACCAAACCATCGTCAATTCTGCAAATTCGAATACGTCCAGACAACACCCTCCACATAGGCGCCTATCACTCACAGAACCACTCCCACTAGCACTCTCCATTATTCAATCACAAGTCTTCACTCGGTAGGATTTGAACGATGCACNCTCACAGAACCACTCCCACTAGCACTCTCCATTATTCAATCACAAGTCTTCACTCGGTAGGATTTGAACGATGCACGCGAACACAGCACCACCTTACTCACCGCGTTCAACGCTCGTCGCCAGACACTGGCATACTGACGTAAGGCCGGTGATGACATCTGAAGCCTCTAGATTTCGTGAAATATGCACCGCGCAGCCATTAATAATGGCGGCACACGTTAATCAACATAAACAACATCAGTTGCTCGTACATGTAGCAATAATTTTTAATATGTTTTACGTATTTTAACACTACGCCTGCTTCAAAATCAACTAGGTAAGCTATGCTAAATTCATTAAAACAACTTTTGTTGGTTTAGGACGTTTCGTTCACAAACGTAAACAAACTGTCAGAAACAGTCATCTCGCAAATTTGTTCAATTTTTTAAAATATGTTGTACTTATTTTAAAGCCATGCCCCCAGTATATTCATGCTCTACGTGATTAGTAGAGTCAAAATATACCACTTTTTGGAGTTTTTTTTTTTTTTTTTTACAGAAAAGCCCCTAAACTTAATAATTACCAAAAGTACAATAAAATACTAAACAAATTGCAGAAATGCTGTCTTGAATGTATAGAAAATAGATACTAAAGAGTTGCAACGTTTTAGGCAATCTGGAGAAAAATGCCAGAAATAACAAGACTGTGTTCGATTTCAGTGCAATGTGCCCTTGNTTTTTTTTTTTTTTTACAGAAAAGCCCCTAAACTTAATAATTACCAAAAGTACAATAAAATACTAAACAAATTACAGAAATGCTGTCTTGAATGTATAGAAAATAGATACTAAAGAGTCGCAACGTTTTAGGCAATCTGGAGAAAAATGCCAGAAATAACAAGACTGTGTTCGATTTCAGTGCAATGTGCCCTTGATCCCTTCATGAGAAGTATTCGTAAGTGAATTCAGACACCTGTGTTCATTTCCACCTGTAGTTTTATTCTGTAGAATTTCTTTCTGCAAGTTTCATTTGTCTTTGTAACATTTGCATGTATTTTCCGCAGCCGTGCAGAGTTGTAAACACGAAACACACAAATTAAATTTTTCAAACACTTGCGCATTGGAAAATGGGCGCATTGGAAAATGGTCTAGGGCTTGAGAAGGGCAAGTTGCTTGTGCCCTTGGCTGAAGAGGACAGTTTATGGTCCGTAATGAGCCCGTGCTGTGAATTTGGACAGTGGCAATGTGACGTCACATCCGGGATTCACTTTTCAAGGCCACGAAGCTAGGTAAGGGCCCTTAGTTGGTGAATTCAAACACGGCCACAGCTTCTTTGGTTATTTTAAACACATTTATTTTGTATGAAGCATATATCCCCCAAAAAGCTATAGGGGAGAGGGGTGTGAAGATCCAAAAATTGCCTGTAAAAAAATGTAATATTTAATAAAGTAAAAAATAAACATGTTAAAAACCATGAATATACAGAAATATGTCTATGATAAGGAAGAAACAAATTAGGTGTGAAGGTAATTATTCAGAAATTGGGCTTTTCTGAAGGAAACATCATAGACCCACAGAAGTAACATAAATGGTTTCTGCACAGCTTACCTTTTTAAAATTGAGGATGGCGTTATGGTTAAATAAGTAGAACGTACTAAATAAAATAGATCAAAGTACAAGCAGTTCAGCCGCTTTGTTTACATCGGACACCATGCTGAATAGCCATGTAAGTGTGCTAACGCTACCTTTCAGCTGCGGATGTGAAGACGTATGATAGTTTAGTACACAATTTTACAGGATACAGTGCAGTTCACAGTGAGTGGAATATTATGTGCACGTGGTTTGAGACCTCCGAACCCGACCGTGAGAACACCTGTGATTGTAGAATGGATGGTGCTAGTACGAGTGTGTCTGCGTAATAGTCGGCTATGTGGAGGTTGTTACTTTGACGTTTTAGTAGATCATGGTGTTTTGTCGAGTGAGGTAAGGTGCAAGTGTTATGCACAACGGTAGTTGAATTGGCCGAGGACAGTGGAATTGTACCCACCGCGTACCTAGGTGAGTTAAGACATATACATCCGGTACATTTTACTGTTACTTTAAACCCCAAAAATCGTAGGTTAGATTGAAGCCCTAAAATCCTAGATTAGATTGAAATCGTAGGTTAGGTTAAAACCCTATAATCCTAGGTTAAATTAAAACCTTACACACCTAAGTTAGATTAAAACCCTACAATGCTAGGTTAGATTAACACCCTACAATCCTAGGTTAGATTAAGACCCAAAAATCTTANTTACATCCGGTACATTTTACTGTTACTTTAAACCCCAAAAATCGTAGGTTAGATTAAAACCCTGCAATCCTAGGTTAGATTAAAAATATAAAATAGTGATTCACTCATCGGGAAGTTAGGTAAAGTTAGGTTAGGTGGGCACATATTACTAAATTGGGTGGACAAATGTTAAATTAAGGTGTTTTTGTATTTTTGTGGGTGTATTTTTAGTGATTTTNGACCCAAAAATCTTAGTTTAGATTAAAAATCTATAACGCTAGGTTAGATTAAAACCCTGCAATCCTAGGTTAGATTAAAAATATAAAATAGTGATTCACTCATCGGGAAGTTAGGTAAAGTTAGGTTAGGTGGGCACATATTACTAAATTGGGTGGACAAATGTTAAATTAAGGTGTTTTTGTATTTTTGTGGGTGTATTTTTAGTGATTTTACCCCACAATTTCCCTGATCTTCATAACCCTCCCNATTAAATTAAGGTGTTTTGTATTTTTGTGGGTGTATTTTTAGTGATTTTACCCCACAATTTCCCTGATCTTCATAACCCTCCCTACTATTANGTTAAATTAAGGTGTTTTTGTATTTTTGTGGGTGTATTTTTAGTGATTTTACCCCACAATTTCCCTGATCTTCATAACCCTCCCTACTATCGCATATGTAAAGCATGTNGCCATAGTAAATTTGTGTTCTGTTCACTTACCATTATTTTTTCTATTATTTTCAGAAAAGCTCCTATTCTATATAATTACCAGAGTCTTAAGTGACCTGCGGACGTCAATTACATCAAAAGAGATTTTTTTGGTTCTTGATACTAGTCTCAAGAGTTGTGAAAATATGCTCAGCTGAGAATTAATTCTACATGAGTCTCAAAACTAATCTCAAGATGTGTTTATTAAACAAAATCTCTTCTCTGTAATTATCCAGAGTAGCAGCTTTTCTGTATAAAAAAAAACCGAAAAGTGGTATTTTTCCATTCTACTAATTACGTAGAACACAAATATACTAGGGGCATTAATGTATTACTAATTTCATAATATGTGCCCACCTAACCCAACAGAACCTAACCCCACGATGAGTGAATCACTATTTTACACTTTTAAACTAACCTAGGATTGTTGGGTTTTAAACTAACCTAGGGTTGTAGGCTGTGGTAATTATTAAGTTTAGTGACTTTTCTGTAAAAAAAACACTGAAAATGATATATTTCTACTCTACTAATGACGCAGAACATGGATATATGAGGGGCATGAACGTATGACTAATTTTGTAATATGTGCCCACCGAACCTAACAGAACCTAACCCTGCGATGNCACTGAAAATGATATATTTCTACTCTACTAATGACGCAGAACATGAATATATGAGGGGCATGAACGTATGACTAATTTTGTAATATGTGCCCACCGAACCTAACAGAACCTAACCCTGCGATGGGTGAATCACTATTTTACATTTTTAGACTAACCTATGATTGTACGGTTTTACACTAACCTAGGATTGTAGGGTTATGCACTAACCTATGTAGAATTTTTGGGTTTTAAACGAACTTAGGATTTTACGGTTTTAAACTAACCTAGGATTGTAGGGTTTTACACTAACCCAGGATTGTAGTGTTTTAGACTAAACTACGAATTTAGGATTTTAGGGATTTAAAGGAAGCGTAAAACACACCAAACGAATGTCAATTAACTCACCTAGAAAGCGGCTGGTACAATTCCTCTGTCAACGGCCAATTCAACCTTACCTCACTCGACGAAACACCATGTTACACTAAAACACCACATACGCGAATATAACGCACTGAAGCACTCGTTCATAGCCGAATATCACGAACTGACACTCGTTCATAGGCGAATATAATGCACAGAAGCATTCATTCTTGCTTTCTCCATTATAAATCTGCCGGATTGGGACGTTGCGACACACGCCGCCAAAAACAGAATGGCTACTGAGCTTTTTCAAAAATTTCCGTTACGGTGACGTAACAATACCCAAGAGCCAATATGGTGACGGCAGGAATCATTACATCACCAAAAATAATGGCGTCCACTGTAAACAAAGCGGCGAACAACTCGTACTTTCAACTATTTTATTTTATATGTTCTACTTATTTTAACATGATGCCCTCCTGAATATTAACTAGGTAAGCTGTGGAGAACCCATTAATGCAACTTTTGTTGGTCTAGGACATTTCGTTCAGAAAAGTCACTAAACTTAATAATAATAATAACAATTATTAAGTTTAGGGGCTTTTCTGAACGAAACATCCTAGATCAACAAAAGTTCATTATTGGGTTCTGCACAGCTTACCTTGTTCATATTTAAGATGGATTAATGTTAAAATAAGTAGAGCATATTAAAAAAAAATTGTGAAATGTACGAGCAGTTTGCTTGTTTTGTTTACGTCTATTAACATCTACCGCCATTATTAATGGCCGCACATTGCTTATTCCACGCTACCTAGCGGCCACTGATGTCATTACGGGCATTTTAAACGGTCAATTAAAAAAAATCAGTTGCCATTGCATCTTTGCCGGGTCTAGTTGTGCCACCCCAATCCAACGGATTTAAAAACGGAGAAAGCAATAACGAGTGCTTCTGTGCATTATATTTTACTGTAAACGAGTGTTTCATTGTGTTATATTCGGCTGAAAACTAGTGATTCAGTGCGTTATATTCGCGTATGTGGCGGATTTGTGGAACACAGTGTTTCGTCAAGTGAGGTAAGGTTGAATTGGCCATTGACAGAGGAATTATATCAGGTGAGTAAATTGATATTCTGTTGGTGTGTTTTACCGTTCCTTTAAATCCCTAAAATCCTAAATTTGTAGTTTATTGTAAAATCCAAAAATCCTAGGTTATTGTAAAACCCTACAATCGTAGGTTAGTGTAAAACCCTACATTCCTAGGTTAGTTTAAAACCCTAAAATCCTCAGTTAGTTTAAACCCTAAAATCCTAGGTTAGTTTAAAATCCTACAATCCTAGGTTAGTTTAAAATCCTACAATCCTAGGTTAGTGTAAAACCCTACAATCCTAGGTTAGTGTAAAACCCTAAACACCTAGGTTGGTTTAAAATCCTACAAACCTAGGTTAGTTTAAAAATGAAAAATAGTGACTCGCCCATCGTGGGGTTAGGTTCTGTTAGATTAGGTGGGACACATATTAAGAAATTAGTCGTACGTTAATGCCCCTCGTATATTTGTGTTCTGCATCATTAGTAAAGTTAAAATATACCATTTTCCATTAATTTTTTTTTTTTACAGAGAAGTCCCTAAACTTAATAATTACCTCTAAAGAAAGATTGTAGGGCAGGGATGCTCAAAAGGTCAATCGCGATTGACCGGTCAATCGCGAGAGTTTTAAAAGTCAATTGCGGACATATGTCGACATTCTCTCAATAAATTAAAAATAAGCGCCATCCGTCGGTCACTCGTACGGCGACACTGATACGTAATAATAAAATATAAAGTCATGCCGAAAAGAACTCTGTGCAGCGCCGGAGTTGTCGGTGCGGCTTAGTATTGTTTGCTCCCATTGTTTGTAAAGAATGGCTTTCTGGATTAAGAAACCGCCTTGTGAGTTTTATTCCGTTTTGGCAAGTTTGCAAGTTTGGTAAAATCAACAACAATTTTATCCATCGCCGGGAGCGCTAATTGTTATGAGAGTACACCTTCGCGCTAATCGTTATGAATATTCTCGTTAGGATGCACTCTCTTCAAAAAATGGCAGCAACAATTTACAAAATGTAAAAATAACCTGATTAAAGTGTACTCTGCATAGTAACACGCGAGTGTGGCCGGGGCTTTAGTCAACGAACGGTGCGAGTAATATAAATGGTGTTCAAAGAGTACTTTTGATTGGTATGTTATCTGTGTGTTCAGAACAGGATTTACGATACAAAATGAGCACTGCCAAAAAAAGTAAAATTTATCATTTTAATAATGATTGGGAGGAAGAATTCTTGTTTACTATGGTCAAAGATAAGTGTGTTTGCCTCGTTTGTCGAGTTTCAGTTGCATTGCCTATAAACGCGGGAACTTAGAGAGGCATTATAAATCCTTGCATAAAAACTATGAAAACGATTTTCCAGCAAACAGTGAGTTAAGAAGACAAAAAGTAAATGATTTGAAAAGTAGTTTGAAAGCAGAGCAAGCCTTATACACTAAACCAGCCAAACAATCGGAAGCTGCAACAGTCGCGTCTTCTAAAATTACTCGAATACTGGCAAAACACAAGAAACCCTTCGAAGATGGGACGTTAGTGAAAGAAGCATTTCTAGAAGCGGCGAAAGTGTTTCTTGGAGAATTCAAAAATAAAACTGTAATAATTTTTGCTATCAAAGAGCTCCAGTAAGTATAGTATTTAATTAAATCATATCTGTCTATAAGTAATAATATAATAAATATAAATCAACGATTTACAAAATGTAAACATAACCTGATCAAAGTGTACTCTGTATAGTAACACACAAGTGTGGCCGGGGCTTAACCAAAAAAAAACATGCATAGGTCGTAACAGCGACAGGCTTACCATCTGTCTTGTTAGAGCTCAGTTCTACCCCCTTACTTTTTTTTGTTGATCGCTTGCTCCCCACTTTTTTTGCGTTCGATCGCTGATGGTACAAGTCTGAGCACCTCTGTTGTAGGGTGTTAATCTAACCTAGGATTTTAGAATGTTAATCTAACCTAGAATTTTAGTCTAATCTAGGATTTTAGGGTTTTAAAGTAATAGTTAAACACACCGGAAGTCTATGAATCAACTCACCTAGGTAGGCGACGGGTACAATTCCATTTTCCTCAACCCATTCAACTGCTGTGCATCTTACCTCAATCGACAAAACACCACGATCTACTAAAACATCCAAGTAACACCCGCCACATAGGCGAATATTAAGCACAGAAGCACTCGTTCTTGCACCCTCCATTCTTAAATCACAAGCCTTCGTATGGTCGGATTCGGACATCACAACTGACGCCCGCAACTACACAACCGCACTGTCTCGCGTCTCAAATGCAACTAATGGCATCTCAACTTCCACGTAAAATTCAGTGTCGATGACGTCTACAGATAACAGTCAATAAGGTGATGGCACAATGCGTATTTGTTCACGTTGCTAATGCATTACTTCACCAAAAATCATGGCGTCGTCCGACGTAAACAAAACTGCAAACTACTTGTACTTTTATCTATTTTATTTAATACGTTCTATTTATTTTAACATTACGCCCTCCTGAATATTAACAAGATAAGCTGTGCAGAACCCATTAATGCTACTTTAGTTGGTTTAGGGCATTTCCTTCAGAAAAGTTGCTTCTCTGGATAATTACCCTCTTCTCAAAACTAGTCTCAAGTGCTGATACACGATTAATATCTGCCTAAGTAATGTATCAGTTACGTTCTTAAATATTCCCGATAGTTCCTCTGTATTACTTCATTGAAGCAAAATGACACAACCGGGAGCCCCAGGGATGAGGTGGGTGTCGCTACCATACCGTGTGCAGTTAAGGAACATAAAATAATTAAAGTTTCTGGCGCCATATCTCAGAACATCAGTTAGAACGGGGATAGTGTGGTCGACGGCCTGTTGGTCCCTGGAATCCTTGTCAGATGAAGCCAGCTGATGCACGTAATCCTGTTGTGCCTGCCTGGTTGGTTAAAACTTGGTTTGCTGTTCATTCTCCTGGTACATTTACGTAATACTTACGTATTGATTAAAAGCATACGAGCTCGGCACTAGGCCCGCACATAGCCAAAACAGTACAAGTAGCATGAAACCACGCAATGAAATTACCGGTTGCACGAAACGTGATGTCCTGGGCATGAGTCGCAGTACGGCAGACAGTCCTCCCCTGGCAAATAATTATGTGAAAGGTTCAGAGTATTAATGTATATTGCAATTGAAAGTGATGTACAGCAGAAAATGAATGTGCCAAGGGGGGTCGCACGCAGCCACACTCCCATACTGCTCTTGGCCCGGTTGCTGAATCGTAACTAAAAACATGTCAGCTGCACTACAAATCTCCATTTCCTTTCCAGCATTCGACAGTGTTCATTTTTCATAAGGCCCGTTCTACAATGCACCTATAGGCCTATGTAACAAAACGGACTCAAAAACACAAGCAGACGACTTGGGATGAATTTTAACTAGTCTACAATACGAAGAAACGTACAATCGTGTAACTTACAAAATCAAAAATACTCAGCTGTTGCAAACTACTTATATAGGTTTCATAACATACACATCTCATTTAGTATTTTTTTTTGTGTTTAACACTGCATAAATACTACTGCCAAACCATGTGCACTTAATTTATTGAAACAAAAATTATAATCGCCACGGCAAATCGAAGCACTTTTTTCCGTGTATACCACAATGGCCATGAAAACGAATATCAACAAACTAAATACAGGATTTCTATGGGCTACACGGATTCACGGGCATGGAAGAGGTGGGAGATACCCAGTTTTCTTACGTGTATCCGAACATTATCCATGTCTGCATGCGTCTTATTGTAGATTGAAACGGAATGTGTTAATGTGTCCGCTTCCGCAATCCATATCCGCGTCGGTGTTATTGTAGAATGCGCCTAATAGCTTCCAGTTCGCAGTCTAGCTGCTGGAACAATGTATCTAGTTACACAAATATTCAGTGGCATTAATCACCTTTGTAACAATGGAAAGTAACATTACATTTTGAATAAAAACAAGAGTATGCTTTCCCTTATCAATTTCCTGTAAGACTAATTTTTACTTGACCTAAACTTAAATATCAATGATACAATTTAATAAATAGTTTTATTGAGTTTTTCAAGGATTTTGATGCTCCTAAAATCAAAGTCTTTTCTTCATTCAGTTCATTATTTTCAACTATAAGTTTTTTCTTTTTAGATAATACTGTTAGATTTCTGCACCGAGTTGTTTTATTGTAGTATGTAATAAGGCGAGATGGTTCACAGATATACCAAGAATTTCAGATGTAGAGTTTTCCTTTACAAGCCCATGCCTACTGTAAATATTGATTTAAAGTTTTGTTATGTTTTTAATTTTCTTGTAATGTTTATATTTTTAATGTTATTTGTTTTAATCACAGAATAGTTATTTTAATTTTGTATTAATGTGAGACTTGACCGTAATTGTAAATCACACATCAATTTTCTATGTATAGGATTTTCAGTAATTTTAACCTTAAAATTTAAATTTGGTTTTTCAAAGACATTTATATGTTTTAATTTGCTTTAACTTTTTTGTGTATTTATTTTCTTTAGCAGTTTTATTTTAATTGTGTTCTATTTTTTCTTCTGTTTTTNTTTCCTTTACAAGCCCATGCCTACTGTAAATATTGATTTAAAGTTTTGTTATGTTTTTAATTTTCTTGTAATGTTTATATTTTTAATGTTATTTGTTTTAATCACAGAATAGTTATTTTAATTTTGTATTAATGTGAGACTTGACCGTAATTGTAAATCACACATCAATTTTCTATGTATAGGATTTTCAGTAATTTTAACCTTAAAATTTAAATTTGGTTTTTCAAAGACATTTATATGTTTTAATTTGCTTTAACTTTTTTGTGTATTTATTTTCTTTAGCAGTTTTATTTTAATTGTGTTCTATTTTTTCTTCTGTTTTTCGTTTGTAGTTTTTCAGTTTTTTTTTCTTTTGTTTATCCGGAAGTCAGTTTGGGTTTTTGTGTACTCGTTCTATGTAGTTGCCGGAAGTNTTTTTTTTTCTTTCGTTTATCCGGAAGTCAGTTTGGGTTTTTGTGTACTTGTTCTATGTAGTTGCCGGAAGTGGGGCTTCTGGCGGGACTTTTGATTGAGGCGGCCACGTTTGATTTTCGTTTGGATTTAAATAGTTTAATACCCTGCGCCATCCTAATGTAGATATTTGACTTGTCTCAGAAGGGAAGTTAATTGGCAGAAATGCCGCGCCATGTTAAGAAGAGGGTGTAGGTATTACGATAGTATTTCTTTTAGTGGCTCCAGACGCCGCCTGTATTGGGGTGCCGCTTAGTGCCAGGAGCCATCTTATTGATGATGCCAACTATGTACGAGGTGACGCCTACCTTTGTTTAATGCCGGTGCGACATATAAACACCTACAAAGTATTGCAAAAGACCATTAAGGAATTCTGCTTAACTTTTCTACACATTTCTGATTATGATGACTTTGATTTTGTACGGACAGAATGAAGTTAGTGCCGGAACAAGCTAGTTAATATCTCTAACTCTGAGAGAGATTATTTGAAATCATATAATTTGTGATTTGGGACAAGAAATTATGCTTTTGACCTTTTAATTTTTTTTTGTGGCATTTTGGGTAGTTATCAGAATGAGTGACAGTTTTCTTTTCATGCAGTCGGGAAGTAGAACTTTAATCGTGACACATAAAAATTAAGGCTATTGGAATTAGTAACACTAATTTTTCATTTTTAACAGACATGAAGCAGCGTAATTTTTTTTTTTTTTTTTTTTTT
Organism: Clitarchus hookeri; assembly: GCA_002778355.1. Classification (NCBI taxonomy): domain Eukaryota; kingdom Metazoa; phylum Arthropoda; class Insecta; order Phasmatodea; family Phasmatidae; genus Clitarchus; species Clitarchus hookeri. The sequence continues at coordinate 48,339 of NQII01004668.1, forward strand.
TTTTTCTGTAATTAATTTTTAGAGTTTTGACATCCTAAGTAAATTTTGTAAGGATGGTGGTTATTTCAAGCCATTAAACTTCTGATTCAATTTGAGCAATATGTATAAGAGATTTCAGATTTTCTAGTAAAGAGTCAGCATCTTTGGTAATTATCTAGTGTCACGGCTTTTCTGAAGGAAACATCCTAGGCCAACAAAAGTAGCATTAATAGGTTCTGCACAGCTTACCTTTTTAATATTGAAGAGGGCTTAATGTTAAAATAAGTGGATCATATTAAAAAAAATTGTCAAAAGTACGAGCACTTTGGCAGCTGTGTTTACGTCGGTCGCCATGTTTAATGGCTGCGCATCGCTGTTTCCGACGCTACCTACCGGCCGCTGATATTCAGGAGGGCGTAATGTTAAAATAAATAGAACGTATTAAATAAAATAGTTAATAGTACGAGCGGCCTGCCACTTTATTTACGTCTAACTCCTTAACTTTTGGTGAATTAATGCATTAGTAAGGTGAATAAATGTGCATCATGCCGTAACCTTATTGGCTGTTTACTGTATACGTCATCGTCACGGGATTGTACGTTGCAGTTGAGATGCCATTAGTTGAATTTGAGACGTGAGACAGTGCGGATGTGATTTTTGCGATTGTGAGTTCTGACGTCCGAATCCGACCGTGCGAAGGCTTGTGATTTAATATTGGAGGGTGCAAAAACTAGTGCTTCTGTGCGTAATATTCGCCTATGTGGCAGGTGTTACTTTATGTTGTAGTAGATCGTGGTGTTTTGTCGATTGAGGTAAGATGCACAGCAGTTGAATGTGTCGCCTAACTAGGTAAGTTGATTCATAGACTTCTGGTGTGTTTAACTGTTACTAAAACCCTAAAATCCTATATTAGACTAACAGCCTACCATAGTGTAAAACCCTAAAATCTGAGGTTAGACTAAAATCCTAGCGTAGTTTAAAACCCTTCTATCCTAGGTTAGTTTAAAAATGTAAAATAGTGATTCACTCGTCGTGGGGTTAGGTTAGGTGGGTACATATCACGAAATTGGTCAGACGTTAATGCCCCTAGTATATTCGTTTTCTGCATAATTAGTAGAGTGGAAATATACCACTTTTTTGGGGGGGGGTCCCAGAAAAGCCCCTACACTAGATAATTACAGCATCTTTCACTTTTATTTAATGTAATTCAATTTTCTAACTGATACTTTTCATTTAGAAAAACGTGAGTAAAATCCACTATCCTTCTTTTGTCTCCAGTAGTAAAAGCAGAGAGTTGAATTATTCTTGAGTGAATTGTTTTGTTTTTCCAGTGCTCTTATGTATGGAAATTATATGAGTGTTCATCTATACTTAGAAAGTGTTAATGTCACTAACAAATTCTGAAAATGTCACGCCAACAACGCCAAACAAAGAATTACCCACTCTACCCGATAATCACTCATACTCAATACATCACACACCACCTAAAAGGTGGCAGCCCAACACAAAAGTCACACAACCCATTATATAGTAGATAGTTGCGCCCAAAGTTGTGGCAGATTGCGTGTATTTCACTGAGTTTGTCGTTATACCAAACAGGTAACAGAAATGTACCAGTGGTGGAGGCAACTGAGCTATCTTTGGCAACACTCATTTTACAATTAAAATAAGGACTGGTTGACTAGGAATGCAACTCTGGGTGGCAGCTCCCCACCTAGGCTTTTTTTATAGTTATTGTTTTTAAGGCAGGGAAATGAAAAAGCCTCATTTACCATCAGAAATTAAGTATACGGTTCAACATTTTTTTCATTGCAACAGACTTTCACAGGAGAGAAGATTGAGAGTAAAGGGAAGTGCCAGAATTTAAACGTGCAATGTTTGAGAAACTGCCAGTCTTTGGCTGTAGGAACATGGAATGAGTAATGGTTAGATGGTAGAGAATAACTTGGTTAAAGTGGTGCAAGATAACTGTAGCCAAATAGACTGCTGTGTAGTGAATATCTTTCAGTTGCAGTTACTTCACATTTCATGTCACATAAATAATTATTTGGTGGACGTGCCATTTTAAATCTTTCAGAAACTTAGGTAATGCTTTCCATTACCATTTCTGAGTAGAACCTAACATTTTCAGGTTTTCAAAAAAAATTTCGTTGTGCATATTTTAACAGTGGTAATTTCTTCTTGCACTAATAATATGAAATTGCCTTTCTAAGACATATTTTTTAGATTTGACATAACTTATTCCGTAATCACAAATCACACTAGTACTGTTAATTTCATTTAGTTGATTTGATGGCCATGTATTCTAATGTGAAATTAATTTTTAATTTTTAGGTTTTTATTATAAAATTCTATGTGTGTTGATCTGTACAACTCTGGAAACAAAAGCATTATTCATATCTAGACTAAACAATTATTATAAAAAAAACTACAATTCTTAAATGGGGAGGACATTGTGGTAGTGACTTTGCAGTACTGTTTTATAATAGTATATACTATACCTTTTTTTATGGTAAAGCAACACACACTGAAGAGCCAAAAAAACTGGTATAGGCGTGCGTATGCAAATAACAGAGGTGTGGAACCAATCAGAGTAATGCGATGCGGTCGGTAGCACCTATATAAGACAACAAGCGTCTGGCAAAGTTGATAGATCGGTTACTGCTGCTACAATGGCAGGTTATCAAGATTTAAGTGAGTTTTGAACGTGGTGTTATAGTCGGCGCACAAGAGATGGGACATAGCATCTCCGAAGTAGCGATAACATTTGGATGTTCACGTACGACCATTTCACGAGTGTATCGTGAATGTCGGGAATCCGGTAAAGCATCACATCTTCGACATCGCTGCAGCCGGAAAAAGATAGTGAACGAACTGGACAAACGACGACTGACGAGAATCATTAAACGTGACAGACGTGCAACCCTTTCTCAAATTGGCGCAGATTTCAATGCCTCCTGCATACCTTCAGACATTAGTCGAGTCCATGCCACGTCGTCTTGTGGCACTTCTGTGTGCTCGCGGGGGCCCTACACGATATTAGGCAGGTGTACCAGTTTTTTGGCTCTTCAGTGTATTTTGCTGTTGTGGGCTTGACGGGTCATATTTCTTTTTGCTTGCTGTAGAGCTGTATTAAAGTTTCTACGTACATTGGTATAGCCAGAGTTGGCCAGTTTTCTGTTAACGTGTTGCTCCATTTCAAGGGGCCCACGAGTTGGATCCTAAATTTAACATGCATTGGGTCAAGGCTGGTAAAGCTGTATCTTCAATGTTTCCCTTATTAACTCTTTCCTAAATGGATGGTCCAGTGCATATCCGCGTGGTCACGCCTATATCTGCTTATCCCTGTAGGCCGTGCTACATTTGCCCTAAAATTGAACACACACAGGCCTATTGGGCATGCTACAACACAATATACCAGCATAAGATGGACACCTGCTTGCATTAACCGCATAGGGAAAATTGGAAATTTCCTATTGTATTACGTTGAGTTCTATGCCAACCAATCACAAGAAGGCAGTTCCAATAACGGAAGTAATTGCAAAACTAACTCGCGAAAGGAAAGCGTGTATTATGGACTTAGTATTACATTTCCAACTTCCATTTATTTAAACTAAGGGTAATTATCTAGTTTAGGGGCTTTTCTGAAAGAAAAAAAAACACCGAAAAGTGGTATATTTCGACTCTTCTAATAACGTAGAACACGAATATACTAGGGGCATTAACGTACGACGAATTTCCTAACATGTACCCACCTAACCTAACAGAACCTAACTCCACGATGGGTGAATCACTATTTTACGTTTTTAAACTAACCTAGGATTGTACGGCT